>CM042384.1:2065093-2175093 GCA_023634145.1 Thymallus thymallus
TGTTATACTATATATAGTGTTATATATAGTGTTATATATAGTGTTATATATAGTGTTATATATAGTGTTATACTATATATAGTGTTATATATAGTGTTATATATAGTGTTATATATAGTGTTATATATAGTGTTATACTATATATAGTGTTATATATAGTGTTATATAGTGTTATAGTATATATAGTGTTATATATAATGTTATATATAGTGTTATACTATATATAGTGTTATATATAGTGTTATATATAGTGTTACTATATAGTGTTATACTATATATAGTGTTATATAAGTTTTATACTATATATATAGTGTTATATATAGTATTATATATAGTGTTATACTATATATAGTGTTATATATAGTGTTATATATAGTGTTATATATAGTGTTATACTATATATAGTGTTATATATAGTGTTATATATAGTGTTATATATAGTGTTATACTATATATAGTGTTATATATAGTGTTATATATAGTGTTATATATAGTGTTATACTATATATAGTGTTATATATAGTGTTATATATAGTGTTATATATAGTGTTATATATAGTGTTATACTATATATAGTGTTATATATAGTGTTTATATATAGTTTTATAGTATATATAGTGTTATACTATATATAGTGTTATATATAGTGTTATATATAGTGTTATATATAGTGTTATACCTATATATAGTGTTATATATAGTGTTATATATAGTGTTATATATAGTGTTATATATAGTGTTATACTATATATAGTGTTATATATAGTGTTATATATAGTGTTATATATAGTGTTATACTATATATAGTGTTATATATAGTGTTATATATAGTGTTATACTATATATAGTGTTATACTATATAATAGTGTTATATATAGTGTTTATATATAGTGTTATATATAGTGTTATACTATATATAGTGTTATATATAGTGTTATATATAGTGTTATGTGAAAGGATTGTGTTTTACATTTTATTGCCTCATAAATCGTAATTAAACTTATGTTCATATTTCAACTTAATTGTTTTTTTTTTTATTTGTTTAATAAAGTCAGTAGAAAACTTCTCCCATGCAAAAACAATTATACATACTATTTTGTCTTATATACACTGGGGGGGCAAAAGTTAGGAATATTACTCATTCAAGGGTTTTTCTTTATTTGCTATATTTTTTACATTAAATAAAAGTGAAGACATCAAAACTATGACATAACACATATGGAATCATGTAGTAACCAAAAAAGGGTTAAACAAATCAAAATATAATTATCTTCAAATAGTCACCCTTTGCCTTGATGACAGCTTTGCACACTCTTGGCATTCTCTCAACCAGCTCACTTAGAATGCTTTTCCATCAGTCTTGAAGGAGTTCCCACATATGCTGAACACTTGTTGGCTGCTGTTCCTTCCGGACTCATCCCAAACCATTTAAATTTGGTTGGAGGTTGGAACCAAAAACAATTCGACCATGAAGGCCTGATTCACACAGTCCCCCTCTGAACAGTTGATGTTGAGATGTGTCTGTTACTCTGAACTCTGTGAAGCATTTATTTGGGCTGCAATCTGAGGCTGGTAACTCTAATGAACTTATCCTCGGCAGCAGAGGTATTTCTGAGTCTTCCATTCCTGTGGCGGTCCTCATGAAGCTGGTAAAATATATTTTGATTTGTTTAACACTTTTTTTGTTACTACATGATTCCATATGTGTTATGTCATAGTTTTGATGTCTTCACTTTTATTCTACAGTGTAAAAAAGAGTGCAAATAAAGAAGAACCCTTGAATGAGTAATATTCCTAACTTTTGGCCCCCAGTGTATATGTTTTATTTGTATTGTTTTGAGAAGGAAATCAGTTATAGTCTCATCCGTCACATTGTTCCTCTAAGACTACATGTTATTTTCCCAAAAGAGGAAGTCATTTTATTATGTAACATTGCTGGTACTGGTCATTTGTGTTATCCTACTTAGTTCATAATCATTTTATCCGGCTGTTAAAAATAATTAACAAGTCATGGTCTTTTGTCGTCCACAATTTTAAGTCCTCGGTCCAGCAATGAAAGCACGGTCACATAATAGTGTCAGGATCCATTTTAAAGTGCTGTAATTCAGGGGTTTACAAGGCCCCATAAAACCCCAACATGCCCCGATAATGAGAAGCATGAATGGAAACTTGGAGTTCCTTGTGGCCCCTGAGAGAGAGAGAGAGAGAGAGAGAGAGAGAGAGAGAGAGAGAGAGAGAGGAGAGAGAGAGAGGAGAGAGAGAGAGAGAGGAGAGAGAGAGAGAGAGAGAGAGAGAGAGAGAGAGAGAGAGAGAGAGAGAGAGAGAGAGAGAGAGAGAGAGAGAGAGAGAGAGAGAGAGAGAGAGAGAGAGAGAGAGAGAGAGAGAGAGAGAGAGAGAGAGACTATCAAATCTAAAAATTTCAAACAGAAAACTGAAGAAAACTAACAACAATGACAAATGGTTTGATGAAGAATGCGAAAACCTTGAGAAAACCTATCCAACCAAAAACATAGAGACCCAGAAGACCTGAGTCTACGCCTTCACTATGGTGAATCACTAAAACATTACAGAAATAATGTTACTACAGAAAAAAGAATGAACAGTGTCAGAAATCAGCTCAATGTAATTGAAGAATCCATAGACTCTAACCACTTTTGGGAAAATTGGAAAACACTAAACAAACAACAACATGAAGAGTTATCTCTTGAAAATGGAGATGTATGGATAAACCACTTCTCCAATCTTTTTGGCTCTATAACAAAGAACAAACAGCAAAAACATATACATGATCAAATACAAATCTTAGAACCAACTATTAAAGCCCACCAGAACCCACTGGATTCTCCAATTACATTGAATGAACTACAGGACAAAATACAAACCTCCAACCCAAAAAGGCCTGTGGTGTTGATGGTATCCTTAATGAAATTATAAAATATACAGACCTCAAATTCCAATTGGCTATACTTAAATTCTTTAACATCATCCTTAGCTCTGGCATATTTCCCAATATTTGGAACCAATAACTTATTACTCCAATCCACAAAAGTGGAGACAAATTTGACCCCAATATCAACCGTGGGATATGCGTCAACAGCAACCTTTGGAAAATCCTATGCATTATCATTTACAGCAGACTCATACATTTCCTAAGTGAAAACAATGTACTGAGCAAATTGGCTTTTTACCTAATTATTGTACGACAGACCACGTATTCACCCTGCACACCCTAATTGACAAATTTTAAAAAAGCTTTTGAATTAATTCTGCTATACAAATTGATGGAAAAACATACGACATTATAAAATCCATGTACACAAACAACAAGTGTGTGGTAAAACTTAGCTAAAGACACCCACTGGAGGCTCTGGGCTGTGGACCGTCACTGGAGGCTTCGGGCTGTGGACCGTCACTGGAGGCTTCGGGCTGTGGACCGTCACTGGAGGCTTCGGGCTGTGGACCGTCACTGGAGGCTTCGGGCTGTGGACCGTCACTGCATGCTCCAGGCTGTGGACCGTCACTGGAGGCTCCGGGCTGTGAACTGTCACTGGAAGCTCTGGGCTGGAGAGGCGCACCAGAGGTCTGGTGCGTGGAGCTGGTACTGGAGGCACCGGGCTGGGCACACACACTGAAGTGCAGACTCAGTGAGCATAGCCTTGCTATTGAGAAAGGCCGTCATAGGCAGACCTGGCTCTCAAGAGAAGACAGGCTATGTGTACACTGGCCACAAAATGAGATGGAAACTGAGCTGCACTTCCTAACCTCCTGCCAAATGTATGACCATATTAGAGACACATGTTTCCCTCAGATTACACACACATCTACTGGGTGAAATACCACAGTGTTCCATCACAGCAGCAAGATGTGTGACCTGTTGCCACAAGAAAAGGGCAACCAGTGAAGAACAAACACCATTGTAAATACAACCCATATTTATGTTTATCTATTTTCCCTTTGTACTTTAACTATTTGCACATAATATGACATAATATGATTTGAAATGTATTTTTTCTTTTGGAGCTTCTGTGAGTGTAATGTTTATTGTTAATATTTATTGTTTATTTCACTGTTGTTTACTATCTACTTCCCATGCCTATAAAGACCTTCAATTGAATTGAATTGAGAGAGGGGAGAGAGAGACACTGGCACAAAGCGGTTTTGCTAACAAAGGCTGGCTCTCATAGCAGCTAACCAGCTATAATTACTGTAAAAATGTGAGAGAGGGAGTGAGAGAGAGAGAGAGAGAGAGAGAGAGAGAGAGAGAGAGGAGAGAGAGAGAGAGAGAGAGAGAGAGAGAGAGAGAGAGAAGGGGAGGAAAAGGCCAGAGATAGAGAGGGGGGTGGGAATGGGAGGAGAGGAGAGGAGTGGGGGGAGATTATATTAGACATTGTACACCAGGCAGCTGAAAGGACTGCTGTGACTGGTACCACTGTCTTATTCAGGTTTACGACAGTGTTATCCAGGTATAAAATGCTATTATCCAGGTTTAAAATGGCGTTATCCGAGTTTAAAATAGTTATCCAGGTTTACAACGGTGTTATCCAGGTTTCAAATGCTGTTATCCAGGTTTAAAAGGTTGTTATCCAGGTTTAAAATGATGTTATCCAGGTTTACAACTGTGTTATCCAGGTTTAGAATGGTGTTATGTCACGCCCTGATCTGTTTCACCTGTCTGTGTGCTTGTCTCCACCCCCCCTCCAGGTGTGGCCCATCTTCCCCATCATCCCCTGTGTATTTCTACCTGTGTTCTCTGTCTGTCTGTGTCAGTTCGTCTTGTTAGCCAAGTCAACCAGCGTTTTTTCCAGCTCCTGTTGTTCCTAGTCTCTGTCGTTCTAGTCCTCCCGGTTCTGGTCCTCTGCCTGCCCTGACACCGAACCCACCTGTCTGACCAATCTGCCTGTCTGGACCTCGAGCCTGCCTGCCGTCTTGTACCGTTTTGGACTCAGTCCTGGTTATTGAACCCTTGCCTGTCCTGACCACGAGACTGCCTGCCCTCCTGTACTGTTTGGACTTAATAAATATTGGTGCTCTAACCATCTGCCTACTGTGTCTGCATCTGGGTCTCGCCTTGTGCCCTTTTAGTGTTATCCAGGTTTACAACAGTGTTATCCAGGTTTACAACGGTGTTATCCAGGTTTACAACAGTGTTATCCAGGTTTACAACAGTGTTATCCAGGTTTACAACGGTGTTATCCAGGTTTGCAGTGGAATGGACAGGAATTAACAGCCCCATAAGGTTTTTCCAGTCAGTGATATCACATGGACTAGTGTCAAAGGTCACAGACAACTCAAGCACATAACTCATCTTTCTTTAGTTCTCCCTGACAGGCTCTTTATGGCGCCCTGACGTGTGTGTGTGTGTGTGTGTGTGCTTCTGTCCCTGCATTTGTGCATGTACTTGTGTTCTTACGTATGAGTGTGCATGTGTGTGTGTGTGCTTTTGTGCTTGTGTTTATGTCCGGTGTGTGTTGCATATGTTTGACGTGTATCCACTGTCAGACAGTTCATTAAAAATATCTTGGTCATCTGTACAAAATTCAAATAAATAACGTATAAAGTAATGTGATGGCAGGCCTGAAGTCAGTGGAGCCTCCTCACTGAGCACACAAACTCTATTTCAAAGCACACAGAATGTCAACTGACTAGTGAAAAGGTCATGATGTTACAACAAAGCCTCAGTGTGTGTGTTAGAAGGTTATGGGGTGGGATATTCTCACTAAGTCATGTCAGTAAATCCTGTCACCAGCCTCGGACCCTGCCATGAGGCCACCATAGTAGGTTGCGCTGCATGCCTCTAGTGTTTGTGAGAGGTCTAAAGATTTACTTGCAGTGTTGCTCAGTCCCTCTCCTTCTCAACTCAGGGCGCACCAGAGGCCATACCAGGAGACTTACATTAACTAGAGAGGGTGGCAGGTAGCCTGGGCCAGTAACCCAAACGTTTATTGTTCGAGTCCCTGAGCCGTCAAGGTAAGAAATCTGTTGATGTGCCCTTGAGCAAGGCACTTAACCCAAATTGCTCCAGGGTCACCGTCAATAATGGCTGATCCCATGCCGTGACCCCACTCTTCGAGGGTGTAGCTTCTCAACAAGGGATTGTCAATTTTATCAAAGTTAGAAACTCTTCTGACGTTAAAGGCGTACAGTATGAAAAGCAGGCAGCCGCTGGGTCCTGTGTCAGCGAGTGTGGTTGTGTGTGATTTACGGCCATGTATTAAAGCTGGGCTTGTGTACTCCCAGCCAAGAGCGCCAGGGAGGCTGGAAACTACTATAAATCAACGAGCACTCGGCAGAAGAAATCATATAAAATCTGGGATTGCGCTACAACATTTAAAGTTATTACTGGAGATCATAAATGTTACTCTCATAAAGAAGCTTGGCCCATAATAGTAGAGCGTAGTGGTCCCTGAGTTCTGGTTCTGACCACAATGATCATGGGTTGAAGGAGGTAGGATTAAGTTGTGCTTAGACACAGGTTAGTTTAGAGTTTTTCTTCCCTATGATGCATGTTAGAATTTGGGAAAGGTAAACTGGTCATAGAGCTGTACACAATAGAGTGAGCTGGAGAGGACCGTAAAGTGGAGTGAGGAGACGTACGGGTCTTTCTCCCTCTCTCTCTCTCTCTCTCTCTCTCTCTCCCTCTCTCTCTCTCTCCCCTCTCTCTCTCTCTCTCTCTCGCACTCTTTCTCTCTCTCTCGCACTCTTTCTCTCTCTCTCTCTCTCTCTCTCTCTCTCTCTCTCTCTCTCTCTCTCTCTCTCTCTCTCTCTCTCTCTCTCTCTCTCTCTCTCTCTCTCTATATTTCTCTCTGTCTCTCTCTCTGTTTGTCTCTCTCTCTCTCTCTCTCTCTCTCGCACTCTCTCTCTCTCTCTCCCTGTCTCTCTCTCTCTCTATCTCTCTCTCGCACTCTCTCTCTCTCTCTCCCTGTCTCTCTCTCTCTCTCTCTCTCTCTCTCTCTCTCTCTCCATCCCACCTCAGTACTAATAAACAGTGGCCACAGCTGATGCCAGCCACTGAAAATGAATTATTCATCAACATGTCAAATCAATAATGACACAGGTCTCCCCAGACCACTCTCAGTGGCCTACTTATCGGTTTTAGGGAGAGGACAAATAATTTTGATGAAGGCTTGCTAAATTCAGGAGGGTTTCTAGGGGGCTATGTTCACAGTAGTGGATGTTTCTGGGCTCATGCTGAGGTGAATTGATTGTCGTTTTTAGCTTGAGACTTGACTATTAGGATGGCAACAATAACGGAGTGAGAGGTGGAGAGAAACGAGCGCCCATGATTAATATGACACTTTTGTTCAGGGGAAATGTTAGGAAATAGAAGCAGAGGCCTGGTTGGGTAGACGCTGTTGCCGTGGCATTAAGGGCATGGGCACATTTGGATGGTTCAGTGGGCATGGCCCACCCCCTGCCCCGACACTTCTGTTCAGATGTCACTCACTGTCACACCATCCCTGTAATTTTCCATCAACTGTAACAGTGAGGGAACATCACCACCCAGCAACTTTAAAAATAATAAATAATTCATTAAATAATCAGTATCTCCACAACAATCTATCCCTTCTGTCAGTCTAGCAGCACTCAAAAATCATTCTGAAAGATAGAGGCCTGGCGAGAGAAGAGTGAAAGAGAAGGGAAAAAACTGACGAAAGCCAAATGACAAGAATTAAAAGCATGGGGTATTAAAATGCTTTTTACTCCTCCACCTTCGATTACTTTTAATTGGGTCCAATTTTCTGTCCGAATAGCCGGTGTGTGTGTGGATGTGTGTGTGTGTGTGTGTGTGTGGGTGGATGTGTGTGTGTGTGTGTGTGTGTGTGTGTGTGGATGTGTGTGTGAGTGTGTGTGTAGTGTGTGTGTGTGTGTGTGTGGGTGGATGTGTGTGTGTGTGTGTGTGTGTGTGTGTGTGTGTGTGTGTGTGTGTGTGTGTGTGTGTGTGGATGTGTGTGTGTGTAGTGTGTGGGTGGATGTGTGTGTGTGTGTGTGTGTGTGTGTGTGTGTGTGTGTGTGGATGTGTGTGTGTGTGTGTAGTGTGTGTCTGTATGGTAAATGACCAAGCGGTGGATGCAGAGATGCAGAGAGTTATGAAAGGCCGTCATGCTGACAAAGCCATAATGAGAAGCAGACATTGGGGGCCATGTTGGGAGGGAAAGGAGGGGGGGGGGGGGGTTACAGGATCCGCCATGTTCCCCTCTAAACTCATCCATGTCACATGAATCCCCACCCTCCAACTCGTCACCATTCATACCTGCGTTTCTCGACCCGAAGATCCATATATTGCCCTAGAATGAACCCTACGGGTATATGATGTGAGAAAGTCAGAGGTGTCTATAATCATCACTCGGAAAGTATTCAGACCCCTTGACTTTGTCCACATTGTTACAGCCTTATTCTAAAATTGATTAAATTGTTTTTTCCCCTCATCAATCTACAGACAATACCCCATAGTGACATCAATCTACACACAATACCCCATAATGACAAAGAAAAAACAGGTTTTTAGAAATATCTGCAAATTCATACAAAAAATGTTAACTGAAATATCACATTTACATCAGTATTCAGAACCTTTACTGAGTACTTTGTTGAAGCACCGTTGGCAGCCATTACAGCCTCGAGTCTTCTTGGGTGTGACCCTACAAGCTTGGCACACCTGTATTTGGGGAGTTTCTCCCATTCTTCTCTGCAGATCCTCTCAATCTCTGTCGGGTTGGATAGGGAGCGCCGCTGCACAGCTATTTTCAGTTCTCTCCAGAGATGTTTGATCGGGTTCAAGTCCGGGCTCTGGCTGGGCCACTCAAGGACATTCAGAGACTTGTCCCGAAGCCACTTCTGCGTTGTCTTGGCTGTGTGCTTAGGGTTGTTGTCCTGTTGGAAGGTGAACCTTCACCCCAGTCTGAGGTCCTGAGCACTCTGGAGCAGGTTTTCATCAAGAATCTCTCTGCACTTTTCTGCGTTCATCTTTTCCTCGATCCTGACTAGTCTCCCAGTCCCTGCCGCTGAAAAACATCCCCACAGCATGATGCTGCCACCACCATGCTTCCCCGTAGTGATGGTGCCAGGTTTCCTCCAGACGTGATGCTTGGAATTCAATCTTGGTTTCATCAGACCAGATAAACTTGTTTCTCTTGGTCTGAGAGTCCTTTAGGTGCCATTTGGCAAACTTCATGCTGGCTGTCATGTACTTTTTACTGAGGAGTGGCTTCCGTTGGTGGAGTGCTGCAGAGATGGTTGTCCTTCTGGAAGGTCCTCCCATCTCCACAGAGGAACTATGGATCTCTGTCAGAGTGACCATCGAGTTCTTGGTCACCTCCGTGAAATGTAGACCTTACTGTGAAATGCTTACTGACAAGCCCTTAACCATCAATGCAGTTCAAGAAAGAGTAAAAAAAAAAAAACACAATAACAATAACAAGGCTATATACAGGGTACTGAGTCATTGTGCAGGGGTACGAGGTAGTTGAGGTAATATGTACATAGGTAGGGGTAAAAGTGACTAGGCAATCAGGATAGATAATAAACAGAGTAGCAGCAGCGTATGTGAAGAGTGAGAAAGAGTGTCTATGTGTGAGTGTGTGTGGCGTCAATGTGCTTGTGTGTGTGAGTGTATGTTGTGTGTGTGTATATGTGTGTTGGAGTGTCAGTGTTGGGGGGAGGGGGGGACGGTGTCAATGGCTTGGTTTTTGTTCTGACATGCACTGTCAACTGTGGAACCTTATTAAGACAGATGTGTGCCTTTCCAAATAATGTCCAATCAATTGAATTTACCACAGGTGGACTCCAATCAAGTTGTAGAAACATCTCAAGTATAGTAGATAGTCATTGGAAACAGGATGCACCTGAGCTCAATTTGGTCTGTTTTTATTTGTTATACATTTGCACAAATGTATAAAAACCTGTTTTTGCTTTGTTATTATATGGGATTAAAAATAATAGAATAAGGCTGTAATGTAACAAAGTGTGGAAAAAGTCAAGTGGTCTGAATACCACTGTATGTATTGTGTCATGTTTACATTGGAAGTGACAATGTGGGATCCCCCTCAGAGGTTAGCCGTAGTTCCCTCAGACTGGGTGCATAGTGAGGGGTATGGTAACTCTGTGAGGTTGGCAGTTAACTGTGGTAGCCATTTTAAAGGCTGATTCTCAGTTGTAGCTGCCTGGAGTTGTGTTGGGCTGTGTTGGGTTGTTGGATTGTTGGATTGTTGGATTGTTGGGTTGTTGGGTTGTTGGATTGTTGGATTGTTGGGTTGTTGGATTGTTGGGTTGTTGGGTTGTTGGATTATTGAGTTGTTGGGTTGTTGGGTTGTTGGATTGTTGGGTTGTTGGGTTGTTGGGTTGTTGGGTTGGAGGGTTGGAGGGTTGTTGGATTGTTGGGTTGTTGGGTTGTTGGGTTGTTGGGTTGTAGGGTTGTTGGGTTGGTGGGTTGTTGGATTGTTGGGTTGTTGGGTTGTTGGGTTGTTGGGTTGTTGGATTGTTGGATTGTTGGGTTGTTGGGTTGTTGGCTTGTTGGGTTGTTGGGTTGGAGGGTTGTTGGGTTGTTGGGTTGTTGGGTTGTTGGATTGTTGGGTTGTTGGGTTGTTGGGTTGTTGGGTTGTTGAGTTGTTGGGTTGTTGGATTGTTGGGTTGGAGGGTTGGAGGGTTGTTGGGTTGTTGGGTTGTTGGGTTGTTGGGTTGTCTGTAGCTTCAATCAAATTCTCTTCTACTTTGCCTTTAGTGTTTTGTCTCGTACAATCAGTCAGATATCACTTCCAATCACTTCTAATCTGCTAGATTAAGAGCACCCATGTGTGCCCGACATTAACAGTTTTAATTGTACTAAAGACTGCAACTCTTTCTGGGATGCAGAAATACTTGTCACTTCATCCTTGTCGCTTCTGTCTCATGCTCTTATTCATGGCTCTGGGTTGAGTTGGTATTTATTTTCTTTAGGAAATGAATGGATAATGACTCTGTTACTTCCCCCATCGAGCCCAGGCTTGGGCTTCTTTTTTAAATCTCTGGACCAGTCGCCCCCTTCTGCCAGACCTCACAATGAATGGGCAGATTTTTGGGATAGGGGTCCCTCTCTCAGGGGGCCAGTTGGAATTAGAAGTGGATTAATAATTTTAAACAAGGCTAAACCGCTTGGGCTGTCTGCTATCCTCCTGTACTTAGCCAAAAGTCAGTCTGCCGCTGCCGCCAATGGGAGCCTTCATCAAAACAATATATAACCTGAATGTCTCGTGATTAGCAACGTTGTATTAACTCGGAAATGTCTCCCTATTGAGATTGTTTTATCTGCTTTGTAACTTTCAGAGAAGCCAATAGAAGGCCTCTCATTGGGTTAAAGCACTCTGCAACTTTAGTTTGTTGGGGCGTAGTTTGGACACATATCGCATTTGTCTTTGTCTTGTATCATCTTTAGACCAGCAAACATTCTCTATGATTCTGTATAGTTTCTGAAAATATTGGATGTGTTTCTGCACCAGAGGTTACATTCTCTCTGCTCTATGACCGGGTGTTTTGGACGAATCTAGTCCAGGTCACAGTTGGACTCTTCAGCTCCACATCAAGTTTTTTCGTGGCCGATATTCAGCTCTTTCCTAAAAAGATGAATGATTCTGATTGGGCTGTGAAACATGCCAATCAATCACGGTGTGATCAACATGTTTCCAGCATCGAAGAGACCCCCGAAAAACACGCTTCTTTCTCGGAACAATAGATGGCCTTTGAAGTGGACTATAGAGTACAAGCTGTGTTGGTAGGAGGAGCTGGTCCAGTGACTGGGGAGTCCAGACCACCAGAACAGTGACCTCAGCTCTGAGAGAGGTTGCACCAGAGGGAGTGTTACAGTCGTAGAGCTTTGGTGCCTCTTTGGTGTGTAATGATACTAGAATGATCTGAAAGAAGTGATACCACCTAGAATGAACTTGGGAACGGCCAAGGCCATCAAACTAAATGCTTCTTCTTTCTTTCAGAACAGAAACATGGTTCCTTCAACACCCGTCTGTACATGTGTGTGCGTGTGTGTGCACAAACCACATGCATGTGTGTAGTGTGTGATTGAGTGCCGCATGTGTGTGTGTGCAGTGTGTGATTGGGTGTGTTAGCTGGGTGGGGTGAAGTTGAAACAGAGCTGCTCACAGTTTTTCATTGCAATTGTTCTGCCTCTTCCTCCTGTGACACGTCAGGCTGTTTTTGGCTGATGGGGGCGGGGGGTGGGGGTTGTAAAGGGGGCCAAATGATCAACCTCTCTCTCTCTCTCTCTCTCCCTCTCTCTCTCTCTCTCTCTCTCTACCTCTCTCTCTCTCTACCTCTCTCTCTCTTTCTCTCTCTCTCTCCCTCTCTCTCTCTCTCTCCCTCTCTCTCTCTTTCTCTCTCTACCTCTCCCTCTCTCCCTCTCTCTCCCTCTCTCTCTCTCTCTCTCTCTCCATTCCTCATAGTATTTCCCCTTAACATAGAGAACTCAGGGTAATCATCTCGTTAGTGAATCTTAATGAAATAACAAAACATATAGAAAGCACCAACCCTGACAAAGACTGACATAAAATGGGGGAAAACAATGACAAAACTGACTAGAGCATAAATCTGTATTATTATAATTTTTTTGCCATTAGAAAAATGTATCAAGGACATTAGTCCCCATCTGAGGTTTATGCTGGCTGTCTGGTGTTGCAATTTCACACTTCACTGACTTCGACAACCAGTCTACTAGTGTCTAGTGCCCCAGATTTCACCTTATTTAGGTATTACACCAAAAATCATTCTCTAGACAAGGTCAATTAAACGTAGTATTCAGCACACTATCAGAAATGTGGACAGACACACATACAGACGTGCTCAGATTTGTTGGTACTCCTCCACAAAATAACTTGAAACTGACAAAAGCAATTGGCATCCGCCATTGTTTATTCCATATTTAATAGAAATCAGACTTTGCTTTAGATTTTTATTCAACAAAATATTGTAAATGATGAAAAATGATGGGACCCTTAACCTAATATTTTGTTTCACAACCTATAGAGACAATTACTGCAATCAGATGTTTTCTGTAGCTTCCTAATGAGACTTCTGCACCTGTTAACAGGTAGTTTGGCCCACTCTTCCTGAGCAAACTGCTCCAGCTGTCTCAGGTTTGATGGGTGCCTTCTCCAGACTGCAAGTTTCAGCTCTTTCCATAGATGTTCGTTAGGATTCAGATCAGGACTCATAGAAGGCCACTTCAGAATAATCCAATGTTTTGTTCTTATCCATTCTTTTAGCTGTGTGTTTTGGGTCATTATCCTGTTGGAGGACCCATTACCTGCGATTGAGACAGAGCCTTTCTGACACTGGGGAGTACGTTTTGCTCCAGTCGATAGTCTTGAGATTTAATTGTGCCCTGCACAGATTCAAGGCACCCTGTGCCAGGCGCAGCAAAGCAGCCCCAAAACATAACCGAGCCTCCTCCATGTTTCACTGTAGGTAAGGTGTTCATTTCTTTGAAAGCTTCATTTTTGTGTCTGTGAACATAGAGCTGATGTGACTTGCCAAAAAGCTCCAGTTTTGACTCATCTGTCCTAGAAGGATTGTGGCTTGTCAATATGCATTTTAGCAAAGTCCAGTCTGGCTTTTTTATGTTTTTCTTTCAAAAGTGGAGTCCTCCTGGGTCTTCTTCCATGGAGCCCACTTTCGCTCAAAAAGCGACGGATGGTGCGATCAGAAACTGACGTACCTTCACCTTGGAGTTCAGCTTGTATCTCTTTGGCAGTTATCCTTGGTTCTTTTTCTACCATTCACACTATCCTTCTGTTCAATCTGGGGTCGATGTTCTTCTTGGAGCCGCGCCCAGGGAGGTTGGCTACAGTTCCATGGACCTTAAACTTCTTAATAATATTTGCAACTGTTGTCACAGGAACATCAAGCTGCTTGGAGATGGCCTTGTAGCCTTTACCTTTACCTTGCTGGTCTATTATTTTCTTTCTGAGCTCCTCAGACAACTCTCTCCTTTGCTTTCTCTGGTCCATGTTCAGTGTGGCGCAACAATGATACCAAACAGCACAGTGACTACTTTTCTCCATTTAAATAGTCTGAATGACTGATTACAAGATTGAAGACGTGTGATACTAATTAAAGAAACTAATTAGTTTGAAATATCACTATAATCCAATTATTTATTATATTTTCTAAGGGGTTCCAACAAATGTGTCCAGGACATTTTAGAATATCTTTGTAGAATAAGCAATAATTCATCTATTTTCACAGCTTCTTTGCTTTACTCTATGACATACCAAAGGCATGCAAGTATACATGATAAAATAGCTTTTAATTTCATCACTTTTCAGGAGGAATTAAGGATTATTTCAAAGAGCTGTAAGGATACCAACACATTTGAGCACCTCTGTATATCTATTATACTTGAAGCAATGGTTAGGGAGCTGTTTGCCATGTAAACTACAGTTTTATCACAATGCATGGTGTACAGTAGGCTTATGTTGTCTTAGCTGGTGTACATTTGGAGTGAGTCATTCGTTAAGTATTGTACAAACAAAGCATCACATATGTGTGATATACCATTTGGTTCTTGTAGAGATTCGTTTTGATTGGTCATAACCATGGAACCATGCTTTTCAAGCCAGATTTCCTGGAGAGGTGTGAACATGGCCGTTAATGTTCAGTACGGTGGGGCCACGTAAGACCTAGTAACGTCTTACAATATCACTTTTACACCAGCAGCAGTTTGTCTCCGCCTTCATCTCTGTCAACGTATCATGTCTAATGCATGAACGACGGCATATTAAATGTAATAGGTAGACAGGAAAGGCGATACATTATTGATATCAGGCAAGAATGAATACAAACTGTGCAGACGGCACTACGTTTCTCACTCTAAACTCCAGCACTGTTTTGGGTGTTATACATAATAGGGTACAATTAATAAGATGCATTCTGTTTACAATGATGTTGTCTCATTCCTCTTCTTTGGGCCCTATTGAAACGCTGAATATCCCACATAGCCAACGTTATGACTAGTTAAACAACAAGTAAGGACAAGTTTTGTGTGACATTTGTATCGTGTGTTGTAACGGGCGACATGGATATTATCGTCAACATGCGGCCATGTTTCTCTCATGTAAAACTAAGTGCACGAATTATTAAAGCTTATCAACTTGAAATGACTGGAGTTGCATTCATTTCGCCCACAGCTGCACACTACCAGGCGGCACATGAATAGTTTTTAACTGGAAATTGGCTGAATTTTACCCATAGTGCATTATTGAGGTTTCCTAGACATTCATTTCGCCTGAGCCTTTCAAGGACATGCCAAGTGAATCGTTAATAACGCAAAGCACTGGCTGCACAGTTTCTTTTTGTGAGTATTGTTCGGCTGCAATAGGGAGCTATCATCTAAAACATTCACACATAGCCTGTAGTTTGACATGAAACTTTACTGCTGCTTTTATTGCACGCTTTTATTGCACATTATTAAAAACATATACGACCAATAATAATACCGTTTAGTTTTTGTTATTGTGTATTAAAAACGCATTTGTTTTTGTTTATTATAGTCCTATCCAGTCTTGATTGATATAGCGCTAATTTATTAGACAATAATACAAATATAAATAATACATCCCCTTTCTTTTAAGGAGAGTATATTTCAAACTCATTGTTATTATGATAACATAACAACCCATATGTAAATAATAAAATCACAAAGGGAAAAACTCTAACTAATTTTAACCATTTCAGACTGTCAAATGCTATTTTATTGTTCTGAGGTACTTTCAAGGCGAGAAGTGGAACTTTTGGAGAGAGAAGCTCCCAAAATAAATATGTAATAGCTAGTCATACCTACGTATGGATAGAATTTCTCTACGACATATATGAAAATACTTGGAAATATTGCTTTTTAACTGAGAGAATATCATGTACATATTTCAAATGTGTCCCTTATCTCAGAATTAGTGAATAGGCAAGTGTATAATATCTAGGAAATTAGAAATGTTGCCGATCACGAAGCCATTTTTATGTAAAAATGTTTACCTATTGAGTAAAGTAGTATCTGAATAAAATACAAGCTTCATAATGTTGTTGGTTATTTTATCACAGTTACATCTGTGATGTATTTCAGGTTTACATTTTGCCTGACAAATTTTTCTAACTGCACAACAACATCAACACTCTCGATGTTTGTGACCAATAATCCAAGTCAGAAACACAATTTGCACTTTCCAATCAATAAGAAATGCTAAAACATTAACCATGTAATGGTTGTGCACTTTTGCTCAAAGCTGAAAACAAAATATGTCCTATTTCGTCTCTCCCAGGGCATGTCCAGAGGAGAATTGAAACAGGGAAAAGTAATTATGTGAGAGGCATTGAAAGACTATCAGCATGAGGGTTTGAATTGACTCGGGGACACCTATGGCCCTTGCATTATCCTGGCATGAGGTCACTTTAGCAATAGTCTGGCATTTTCCACCAGCACCTGGCTCCCCAGCCCCAATCCTCACCTCCCCCTCTCACCAGAACATATACCTGTCCCACCCCCCTCTCCAGGCCTAGTACCACACCTTCAGTTCTTGTTGTGCTGCCGTGGCAACTAAGACCATAACATATAATAACAATAGTGTCCAGTAAACGTTAATGGCAATAGCACAAATGTTTTCCCATCATAGTGTGGGGGTTCCCAGGTGAAAATGGATTTTGAATACTGTGTGCTCTGTTGCAGCGAGGGGAGGTGGAGTCTGGAATGACATGGGAACAGTGATAATTCACTAAGATACTAAACCGACAGACAATGAAATAATAGGTGTTATTTCTTTGCAGGGAAAATAGAACCCTGGCCTTATTGTTTGGGCCGAAAGGCGCAGTGGGAGAATCAAATTTGGAGATGTGGAAAGCAGTGTTATATCAGCCACATTCATAGGGAGCAGAATATCTCACTACCATATACATTTGTTGAATATTTGAGTGATTTAGCCCTGACGTCTGTACTGCAGGTTGTCATGGATCTTACCCTGGAGGCAGCTCTGCAGAGTCGTCACTAGCTGTCACAGACACAAAATCATAAAATCTGATTTTAAACATAACCCTAACCTTAGCCACACTGCTAAACCTAATTCTTAACCCTAACATAAAATTAAGACCAAAAAGCACATGTTTGTTTTCATGAATTTTTATCATAATAGACCATTTTGACTTTGCAGCTGGCCCATCTAATGGCAATCGCTCAGTTCTGCCTACAGGGAAAGAATGATAATAACACATGTCAACCTGCGTCTGTACTGCAGGCATCAACACTTGGGTAAAGTTATCCGTCCTCCTACTCCTTATCTACAGGTGCTGCACCAGCGCTGTGGTGATGCTCCCTGAGGCCTCCTCTCTCACCCCATGTTTTGACTCCCTGGGATGTGTGGAGCTGTGAGGTACTGTTTTACTCATTGAGGTCTTTCCCTTCTTACCTTCTTATTTACTGGTGCAAGGGTTCCAATGCCCAGGGCAAGACTTTAGCCCCAACTGTGATCATATGATGTTGCCACTTTGTCATGCTCTCTCAGGTCCACTGTCACCACCCATGGCCCTGGAAGAGAAGAGGTGACGGAGCAGTTTGTCTGTTGACCTTTCCCCTCTCAGTCAGCCAGTCCTCGTCTCTGTTTCATTCCCCTTTGGCTACACCTCTCTCTCTGTATGGCCTTCATGTATTTGCCCATGGTCATGCCTCAGTGTATACATGGTGTGTTACCTATGTTGTCCTGGACATTTAAAGTTCAAGTTGAACCTTTGTTGGCTATGCAATAGGTATTATAGTATTGTAAATGTTCACATCATACTAATTTCCCCGGATAAGATTCTTGGTGGTCATACAATTAATTTGATCTTAAGGAAATAATTCAGTTACATTAATGAACCAAGTGTGATGTAGGCTACAGTATTTGGATAACTGATTTGTGTGGGTGAAATGGAGCTCATTGTTTTCACTGTGAAATGATATGAGTTATGGACAAATGTGTTTTTATTATCTCATTTTATACATATAAACATATTACCGCCTTGCAGGGAAACTGAAAACTGCACAGGGGATAATTTTATCAAAGTCAGGCATTGTTTTTATATTTGGGATTTCTAGACAGAATTATTTGACAGGCTATCCTGTGTCGGACATATTGTAGACGTTTAAAGTTCTTAGATTATGTTTGTTTTCATAGACATTGCATGTTGATAAGGAATGTTAACAACTGATTCAACCTTTGTTCATCCCTTGCCAGGTTGGAGAGAGAACTATCTAAACCATCCCAGAAATATTTGATGGTGATTAGATATTCCACAACAACCAGAGTATGACTAAACACATTCAAACCAAAATAATTGGTTTACAGTCTGTTGTGTTATGTGATAGGAATTGTACTAAAAGGCTATCGAGCAGAGCAGACATACCCTTCATCTACTGGATGAACCGGATGGAGATGCAGGGGGCAACTGTTTGGAATGTGCCAAAACTATTGGGCATATTGCACGAAACTATTATCCAACCATAGTTCCAGCTGTCTTGAAACAGTGTTGCTCTGTTTGACAGCTCCATGACAAAAAGGTAAATTGTCTTAGATCGGTGATTATTTCTCACATTCCTAGATATTCTGTGTTATAGTACGGATACATTTGTGAATTCGCAGATTCATATGTTCATTATTTTGTGAATTGAAATTGAGTTAACTCATTAGTCAGTCGTGCCGCTTCATCATGTTCATAATCATAAAACCCCGCGGGAAATTGTGTTGTACATGTGGAACCGTGGTGGCGGCGCGCTACTAGGCATGTTGACAGCTATGTCATACATTTCCATTGCCCAAAGTTACGTCGGGCCGTTGGCAGTATTTCCAGGACTTCATGGTAAGACTTTGGAACCCCCACTTCCAATTCACAGTTTCAAATGAAAGACATTAACAAGCATTGTCCTAGATATTCATTTTGAAAAGGTGAGGTAGGTGGGAGTGCAGTGATCTGCTGTTACCCATTCCCCCAGGCGGGACACTGCCACAGTGGGGTATCCTTGTTGCCCAATAACAAAAGACAGGCGGCTTTCAGGTGCAAACTCTGTTGAAACACAACTTTGTCCCATGCGGGTTGAGACAACAGCTGAAAACTATAATGTTTGCAGAGAGCAGACCTGCGTTACAACCTGAGATAAACTCAATCAAATACAGGAGATTCATTTAAGAAAACTGGCAATATCTGACACATGCGTAAAAATGTGGGAGAATGATGGAGAAGCGGCTATGGCATTTTCAACAGGGCATAATTATTAGCTTGTTCTTAGGCTTATTGATTGTATAGACCAGGGCTGTCCAACCCTGTTCCTGGAGAGCTACCCTCCTGTAGGTTTTCACTCCAATCCTCATCTAGAACACCTGCTTCTAATAATTAGCTGCTTGAAAAGCTGAATCACCTCGGTTACAACTGGGGTTGGAGTGAAAACCTACAGGAGGGTGGCTCTCCAGGAACAGGGTTGGAGTGAAATCCTACAGGAGGGTGGCTCTCCAGGAACAGGGTTGGAGTGAAAACCTACAGGAGGGTAGCTCTCCAGGAACAGGGTTGGAGTGAAAACCTACAGGAGGGTAGCTCTCCAGGAACAGGGTTGGAGTGAAATCCTACAGGAGGGTAGCTCTCCAGGAACAGGGTTGGAGAGCCCTGGAATGGAGATGAAAAAAAACGTGTGATGTGTATAACCATATTCAATAATTAAATGTAAATAACATTGTCTATTTGATATCATATGAGAGACCAAGCAGAAAGTTGGCCTCTCTCCCACCAGAGACGTCTTCATGTGATTAGTTACGGGACACGGGGGTAATTCGGCTTGGAGTGGTTTTCGGCGTTTGCATGGCACGTATAAAAATGGTCAATTGCTCACTTAGCACCTCTCAAAAGTGTTGAAAATATATGTCAAAAGACAAACGCACTTCACCATATACATAGCTGGAACATCTGCTTTGCCGAGTAGAGCGCTTCAACTTCCACTCCGGGGACCTATTAGCGGTGACTCCCAGGCCTGCGCGGAAGAGGAAGTCATCAAGACTCTGACACCCTCCCAGATGTTCGGGAATTAAGACTGTCTGTTGTTGGACAACTAATTGATAATCAAACGTTTTGCGCCCATTTTGCAATGGAAACATTATTTTGGGGGCGTAATTGAAATATTAAATGAATGACAGTATGATGACACCATGAGCTGGAATCTTGAGAACAGTCGACTATCCTATTGAGTTGATCTTTGTGTACCATTGTATAATGACGCGTTATGTCCAGTAGGCCTAACATGAGACGCAATGAGAGGGTCAACAGAAAGTTTTATGAGGTTTTCCTTTATTTTTATCTGTTTCATATGGAGCTGGTTACGCTAAATTATCTGAACATGTCCAAACAAAATCTTATCCGTATAAACTTCAAGCATTAATATAGGCCTATGGTAAATGTGATTGTATGTGCGTGTGAAAGGATAAGTGATACTGTTGGTGTGTATGTTGTGCTGAATCGTTTATGAATGATTTCAAGTGACAGTGTTTGCTTTCAAGAATACCTGTATCGATGTAATTAATGTTTTTGGTAACATGCAAATGGTTTCCCATTACTAAAGGCACTGACTTAACATTGCAAATGAAATGTTCTACGATAACTTAAATACATTGGAAATGTAAATATGTCTAAATAGTCAACGAATCATTGAAGTAAATAACAATGCCATTGTGCCACCTCGTTATCATCACAAAAGCCTTGTAACACGTCCGAAAGAAGTTTTAACCGCACACATCCTGGATTACCGTGCTCAGTGAATACCTATGCATATTCAACAGGCTGCAGGTGAAAATAAGCGTCAGTAATTGATAAACTGGTTATAATGATGGTCGTGCATAGTTAGGTAATTCGCTGATGATTGTTAGCCTGTATGCAAATGTTTAGGATATTATTAAATGTGACGTTGGTTATTGCAACGTAAAGCATTTAAAACTAGTACTATATCCGTCTGAGGTTATAACGAGCTAATTACGCATGTGCGTAATAGTATCTCAAGATATCGTTAATGTTTCCACTGACTTGAGAAGTTTAAGAAACTTAATATGAACATGTATTTATTTATTTATTATAAACGGCAGACCTTTCAACATTTGAACACTACATTTTGTTGTATTATTTTAAAGGGGTTTCTTACTGATTGTTATTCAACAGCATCACTCAATAAGAGCTTAGTAGACCTAATAAATATTTTACAACTTAGTGGCCAATTACTTGATTATTTTTGTTATATTTAATTTTGTAAGAAGAAAACATAGGCCTATGTTGGACGTTGAGTGCATAATTTTAGATTTAAATTGAGTTAAGACAAATACCAGTTTAAGATTTGGCCGAACTAGCCTACATAGCAGGCCTATTGTTTTGACCACTTGAACTGTGTTATAGCATTACCCAGAGACCCCAACTTCATTATGATTTTAAAAATACTTATTTATATTGTTACACAGCTTAGCTAAATATTTAGAAAAGGAGAATTTGAATCTGAAGAATTTAGCGAATTGCATGCATTGCGTGCCAGACACAATCATTCGGATACTCTCACTTTGCAGCACGCCTTGCACGAGATACATTAGCCAGCGAGTTTATTAAGATCATGTGGTGGTGGTATACACATGCCATTATCGTGGGTAGTCAGATTAATATAACAGTTCGATTAAAACGTTCACATGCTTTGCAATAATAGCTATTTTCCTAATAATCTTGTCTACATGGACACATCTGAAATCAGGCTACCTGATGGCACTCTGATAAATGCAGAAAATCGCCAATGAAAATAAACGTTCTACCACAGCATATTTGATATTGAGTTCGGACATATAAAGTGTGTATGTGAAAACTACTTCTAAAACTCACTCACGCTCGCTCGGCTGGTGCTAGCACATGCGTAGATAAGATACACAACTTGAACGCCGGTGTTTACATGTTCTAATAATTGCTCAGATTGTTCAGAAAACCAGGTGTTTTAATCGACGTATGCTTACTTCGATTTTGATTTTACGTCGACTAAGATAAGCAAAGAAAGGCGTTTACATGGTTATTGCCATACTCGGCCTAATGCCACAATCAGTTTAATATCGAATTATTAGTGTGCATGTAAATGTACTAAACCCGTAACAGTTTATGCAGACTGCCAGTTGTGAAGAGGTTTGATTATAGATGATGATATAGGTTGGAATATAGATGACTATATGTCATCTATATGACTGACATATGTGACTGTGAGTCGTGGTTGGTTTGTGTGTGTGGTGCCAAACATGTTCTATGGTTCCAAATATATTCCCGTTCATATGTCAAGATGAATGAACACTTCATATTAATGGTATTCACATACATAGAGCCTACTGCTGTATTCACAAACACCACTGTCAGACAACCGCTACACATCTCCTACCACGTGACTGCCAGTGCCGTCTAATCCCATTGAGAATCCTCAGAAAGGAGCCTTTTATGTTTTTCTTGTGGATATAGGCCTACACCCCGTTTTCTCATCATCTCAAAACACGATTATGCTAGGAGTTATCGGCTTGCATTAGGTTGTATTCGTCTGAATAAGGTATTATTTTGGCTTTTCTTCCGATATGCCATCATCGATGCGTTCCTCTGCTTTCGTGAGCGCTGTTTCACAGAGCCACTCGTAGGGAAAGCCTATCCCATTTTTTGACGTCATGGGGTCCGCTAGAAAGAACTTGAACTGCACGGGTAAGAAAACAATGTCCTGGTGAAATACAAGAAGAAGGAAAACGGACTTTGAATACATTCTTAAATCTGTTTATATTTGAAGATGGGGCAGGGCAGGGTTGGAAGTGGGGGTAGAGTCTGTGTTGGTAGGTCCCAAAATATTGGGTAGTAAATATGAAGTCGTATAGCTATACAACATTAATTTCCAATCACTGAGTAAAGTTAAATCATGATTCAAACATGATAATGGCTCCCCCATTATTGCTGTGGATTATCCGACCAGTTGGTATACATATATATTTTAGTTTATAGTTTGATATTATTTAATATTTGTAGAGTAGCCTAAATACAATTCATATTTCACGAGACCCCTCGATTATAGGCTACTGAAACGTTCCTCAAAACTATTTCCCGCTCTAGTGGTCCATACGTTGGCAGCAGCAGTCAGCACGCATGCGTAGAACGACTGACGTGGTGCTCAGCGGTTACTTCTGGCAGCCTGAGGAGTCTAATAGGCTGCATGACGATACTTTCCTGCTAACTCATGTCCTCATTTGCCTCACTTTCTTGGCTTACTTTTTAGTAGTTGTTAGTTTGATAGTTCTCACGTTGTGATCCCATTTAAGTGGCACTTTCATTCACACATGGCGTATGTTTCGCCCAATCGCACCTCCTTCTAGAAAGCACCGAGTAGCCTACAGTCGATAACTTTTTCAGTCCATCTTCACAGTAACAAGATGCTAAAATGGCGCCTTCCTCAGTGTCAAGTTCAAGTGAAGTGGCGACTCTCACAGACAAATGTCATTTCTATATGATCTTAGCAGAGAGTATAAGCTAATACAACAATGACAAAGAATGATAAACGTCGCAGTTTTTTGTTTTTAATTTCAGTCAAAATTTTATGTTCACATTTCTTCATAAATAGTAGGTAAAACAAACAAAGCAACAAATGATAGACTACTTTTCCCGCTAAATAAAATAAGGATTAGGTTCGTTGTTGTATCCACGTTTGCCTCGATTGTGGCACAGTGATACAGTTCATCAGTAAAACATTTTGCTTTTCAGGAATAACTTGGTGTGTGACCCATTTCTCCCAGAAAGTGTTAAAACATCACATTCTAGCTGCGTTTCTACATCAGAGATGTGCTCCGACTTCAGGGCATGGGGCACAAGGGTTGTGGGAATAAAAAAAAACATTTATTTTAAATTAATGTATAGAAAATAGTATAGAAACATATATTCCTTAAATTATTTAAATAAACGTATTTTATATATCACTGTCACTTACGAGGTACTGTTTTTACATTTCGTTTTAAAAGTAGTGCTGGTGGTCTGAAATCGTTCTCATAAGCACAATATATTTTGTGGTATGCATAAGATGAAATTCTTCAAAATAGGTTACAATGCAATGCTGTAACTATATGTGCCACTCAACATATTTTCTCCAACCCACATAGCCTATATCTATTAGTATTCCTTAGACTTAATTCACACAAAAATGTTTTCTCGACAGGTTATTCACACAAAACAAGCAAATATGTAGTCAAACTGCTCTATATGCCACAGTACTTATAACAAATAACACGCTTAGTTTCACAGAATAATTACATTTAAAACAATGCAAGCTGACAGACAAAAACCTTTATTTTGTAGATACTGTGTTGTGACAGTTCCATTTTTGCCGATGCACACATTTAAACATACTTGCACAAAGACATTGTTGGAACTATAAAGGACTGCCATACTGGCTCATATGTTTGTGTATTTGACCCGAATTTGAAATACTCAAAATACTGTCACCTTGGTTTGGAATTCATGAATGAACTAGGTATAATGGCTGATGGATCTTTCGAATCAGAAATGATTCTACAAATGAACTCTACTGTTTGATTCTATAAAAGTCAAATACACAATAAAGTTAATTTGACCCAAAAGATATCGACAGAACCGTTTTATATAGTTCGCCAACTCAATTGATTACAATTCAGATTTACAGAATTGATGATTTACATGTCAATGGTCTCACAAGCTAAAAAATAAGTGATGGAAAAATCAGCATAGTATAGACAAATCCATAATAGTTATATAGACGATATCTTAGATCCAAATAAGACACATGTATTGGTTAAAAAAAGATACAATCGCAATATTTGAGCTTTATAGTGTTGATCATAGTTGTTTTAATGCTAGCTGGTTATGACCCAAAACTGTACAGTCTTGTTAGAAAACATTTCCATAAATATCCTTTAAGTTTCAGAACTCATATCCATAATTAAATTACAAATTGATAAATATGGCATCATGGATATGTATTTACAACGTTATTAACAAAAGGCAACGTTATATTTAACGGTAACAATCGTAACCTAACACCACATTTCTCCACCTGAAAACAGACATTGACAACCGATTCGACCCCATCAAACAAGGAAATACATTCACGAGTATATATTTATTTATGATTTATTTTTTTAGTTCAAGTTCAAGACAAAGACTTTGGCACGTTTCTTAAGACTGTCTGAAGTTTTAACAATCAATTGAAAGGCGACACTAGTGTGTCACCATTATATAAAACACCGTGAAATATGATTATTTTTCCTTTAATTTTTAAATAAAAATTTGAGAAAATACATAAAATGAAAAATAAAATAATTATCTGAAATCTGTAAACTAAAATAGGAAAAAAAAACATGTATTTTTATTCTTAGAAAGTATTATTTCATTATTTATGATTTATTTGTTTTCTTCGAACTCGGAATAAAAGTCAAATTTCGAATCCTGAGAAAGGATGAGGCCTGCTGCTGCTGGCTTGCTCTCATCTCCTCGTGTTGTTCCAATCCCATTTTGTGTACACCTTGGTGTGAGTACTTTTTAGGGTTTCCTTAAAACCTCTTGGTCCACATTGAGATCTTGCTTCTGACTTCAAACGTACCATTCATTGAAGTTGGGCGGCAGTCCTGCATCGCTGTGCACAGATGTGTTTTGCACGGCTGAAGGTGGCGTTTTTGTTGGATCTTCAGTGTTCGCTGACACCAGAACTGGTGGTGTGGACGACTCATATCCAGAACTTGCTGCTGGAGAGGACTCAGAACCTTGAGACTCGTGTACCTGTAATAATAGAAAAATAAAAAAATACATGAGAAGTTGCTATGATATATTGATATATCTATAGGCCTATAGCTTGAAGAAGAACGTTGAATATGTTACACACTGATACACACTCAACACAAGTCCATTTACAATTGACCCTTTAATCTATCAAAGAGTAATTTGCTTCTCAAACTTAGCCTCCTAGTAAGTAGTAATATTTGAGAAATTAACAGTGTACTACACTACAACCTAGTGAAATAGCAGTGAAAACTTTCAGCTGAGTGTGATGCTGTTTTTGGGGCTGATGCTTTGATTAGCCAGGCTGGGTCAATGGATTCATATGTTTAAGGTGTAATGAACACGTTAATTACCTTCATGTGTTTCCTGAGAGAGCTGGGGTGCGTGTAGGACTTGTCGCACACTTTGCAGATGTATGGCTTATCCGAAGTGTGCACGTGCATGTGCTTTTTCCTGTCACTGCTGTTGGCGAAGCGTCTGTCGCAGCCGTCGAATTCACACTTGAACGGCTTCTCACCTGCAAAATGGAATAAACACCATTCATTAACCCCTATACACAGTAGATTGATTAGCCTACCACCACTACATATGCAATCTCAACATGCTCTTAAAGTGCGATGTTCTGCTGACTTGTTCACCATTGATGAAGTCTGCCCTGTGAATAGCAATAGCATGTGTTCAGTACTGGCCTATATTTGTTAGGCTACACATCAAAGTGCACACATATGGATCATTGAATGCTATTGTAGGGTTTTATGTAGTATGTACTTTGATATTAGGCAACGGTTGTATGCTTTGTCGTAGTGTGTTTACCTAGGCTCCAATGCTACTACCCAACTGCTGCACTGATTTGTGGGATGGAGTAGTAGCCTATAGCCCAGCCTAGTAACGGGCCAATTGTTCAGACTCACACAAAACCATGCACCGAAGGGAGTCCATCTTAATGTAGTTAGGCTACTTCACTCACACTTTAGTTTTGAGAAAGTGTGTCCGTCTCTCCCCTAATACACACACAACTCGAGCAACACCTCGAGAGAATGCAGAATAGCTACGTAAATCAAGAAATATGTCCAAACATGCCAACGTCAAATTATGCACAAAATATATTGAGAGATGAATAAATTAGGCTATCTGATCCTTCAACACATGCATAAAATCACATGGCTATTTTCGTTCTAACGTATTTCTTATCTATCCCAGTCTAAACTAGAAACCAAATTGCGGCCTTCTCTCATGCATTAAGCTATAAAATGCAACAATCTCTCCACAATATGCCTTTTGTCTTTCCCATGCAATAGGCCTACTGCAAAACCAAAATAGCGGTCTATGGATAGGCAACGTAAACGTGTAGCTGTTTGTCAGCAAACATGAGAAAAGTAAATTACCTGTGTGTGTTCTTTTGTGAATTTTCAAATTTTCCGACCTGGCGAATATTTTTCCACAACCAGGGAATGGACAAGGGAATGGTTTCTCTCCAGTGTGCACTCGAATGTGGTTCACGAGTTTGTACTTGGCCTTAAAAGATTTCCCCTCTCTGGGGCAATCCTCCCAGAAGCAAATGTGGTTACTTTGCTCGGGGCCGCCAACGTGTTCCATGGAGACGTGCGTCACCATCTCGTGCATTGTGCTGAAAGTCCTTTCGCAAGTCTTTTTGGGTCGGTTCATCTGGTTCTCATCTATCCATTTACAGGACATTTCTTGTTTTATGGGTTGCCTCATGTATCTAAAGAAGGCCCCAGGACCGTGGTGTGTCGGCACATTCATCCCCATATTCATTCCCATTGGATGGTTGTAGTTGTGGAGCTGAGCGCCGTAGGGGTCTGTCCGAGGGCTGGCGACCGGACGGTATGGGTCGGGTCTTCCAAAAATGTCCCCGCGTAAACCAAGATGCATTTGACTGTTGACTACATGTCCGCTTGGCGAAGTATGGCTCACGCCTTGGTCATGGAGCCCTGAAAACAACAGATGTCCTGGGTTATCAGAGATTCCAGGGGGTCCATGAAGGCTCCCCGCAGAAGCGGCAAAGATCCCATGCTGGGCACTGGATGCAGCGGACTCTCCAACGCCACGGTTTCTGAATAGAAAGTCCCGGGTTGAATTGAACGGTCCACCGCCGTACGAACCCACCTGTCCGCCGTGATGGTGTCCCAGGGCAGCTGCATATCCACTGGCTTGCGGGGTAAAAGCTGAAGTCTGGCTGGAGGCTATATCGTGAGCCACAGGGCTGAGTTTGAAAGCTGCGGAGTGGGATGAATCAGCGAAGGGATTGAGTCCCAAACCGGGGTCTCTGTTCCCTACCTCATGATGCCGCGGTGTTCCGAAACCCCCCACTCCTAGCGATGGGAACTGCGGACCGCTGTCAAGGAGCATAGTCATTGGGCTCAAGCGAACTTAAAACGAAATAAAATAAAATACAACTGAAACTCCAGGTTAGTGGAGCTCACTCTAACCTCGAATAACGGAAACCCGATTTCAGTGGGTTGAAACCGCAAAGAATAATTTAAAAGTAGAAAAACAAAACAACTAAATAACAATCCTTCGCTTTTCACAGCGGAGAGAAAAACTCCCGTAACTGGGATCCGTGAGAAAGAGGATCAAACTTCCCCCCCTTTCCAGACGAATGGTGTCCTTGGACTGATAAAGTCAATCACTCACTCCCTGCACATAAATGAACTCGGGAGGCAGTGCTACGACGCCCAATGAGAGCTCAGCTACCCATTTGGCACGTGACGCCAAAGAAGGAAGTTAATTGGCTAGATGTCTGTTGATTGGCACGGTTTGGTATTGAAAATGGCAGTTCGTCTCAATGGTTTAATTTGATTGGTTAGTGCAGGCATTATTTTGCAGGTAAGGTAACGGAGCAAGTACTCTGTCGCTTCAATACCATGACCCTTGTTTATTTCCCGTGTTATAACGCATAAACTGTTGCAAAAGTTGAATAAAACACCATTACAAACTGTAAATAACAAAGTTAATGAAAATATGTTTAATTGATATATGAATTATCTAAACGTCATTCTACGGCTTACATGTCAAATAACTCAGTCATACACGAGCATGCTATTTAACCAACAATCACAATTAATATTCTATGCATTGGGCAAAAATATAACATTTTATTTGGTGCATTTTGGTGAAGGCTAAGTTTGTAACGTTTGGTTATACATGTTTCAGAATAGTGTATTTCAAAATACATGTGTAATAACAGTGAATCATTCCTGTTTACATCTAACAACTATCTATCTATCTATCTATCTATCTATCTATCTATCTATCTATCTATCTATCTATCTATCTATCTATCTATCTATCTATCTATCTATCTATCTATCTATCTATCTATCTATCTATCTATCTATCTATCTATTTTATTGGAGCATTCTGACTCTTATTAGCTGAAAACATGAATGCAGTTGGCAGAGATCCGAAATGTGGCTTTCTTGAAGCCGCTTGAGAAGGGAGGGGATCTTTTTCTGTGCAAATCTCTATAGGGTGTAAGACGCAGAAATAAAAGACAGAAGGAAAGATGGCAGTAATTGTAATATCCTGAGATTTTTTGCCTAGCCAAAAATTCGTGCCATTGAGCGAGTTTCACAGGGTAGCCGCTGACTCGCTGCAGGACACACAATCTGATCAAGTTCAGAGACGCATTGAGTGCTTCAAGCGGTGCTTTATAACTCCAAGCCTTTCACAGCCCTTACCCCTCAATACGTCCCAGGAAGGAGTTCACATTCTTTATTTTAGACATCTGAAAAAAAGAAAAATCTTCAAATCAGTCCTTCATTCTGCTTTCGGATTTCTCCACTCCGCAATCATTCACACAACATATTCATCTTAGAAAAAAAGGGTTTTGAATTGTAAGGTGAGTTTTCATATTTATGCAATATTTAAATTCTCAAGGTTACTTTTCTTTTTAAGGAAAGCAACCGTGGAGTAATTTTAAGTAGGGTTCTGTGGAGGTATGTACATCTGTGCTTAAAGGCTTTCTTTGAAAGTCAGCTCGGGACACTTGTTTATGATATTCAGAACTTTAGTTGTTTCTTGTGGTGCCTTGATTAACTCCTAGCAGCCATCTTTTAATCAGCAAAATTAAACATGTGTGCTTCTTTTAGAGCAGATAGATTTCAGCTGCGTTCCTAAACTCAACAGCGTATTTTTTTTAACGGAAAACTACGATTCACGCTCCCTAATTTTTCTCCCTACCCGGCGCGCTCTCTCCCTCCCCACTCGCTCTCTCTCTCCCCCCCCCTTTCTCTCTCTCCCTCTCTCTCTCTCTCTCCCTCTCTCTCTCTCTCTCACACACACACATACACACACACTGTGTGAGAGAGAGGGGGAACATGAGTTAACTGTGAATAGCCTTGCAGCCTTAGAGCTTGAGATTTATGGCGACCTTTGTGAACTTTCACAAGTGACAGGCAGTTAAGTTTTCTTAACTTTTCTTCTTCGATATTTTATTGGCTTGTTGAAACGAAAGGACTCGGTGAGGTTATTATATATGGTATGTTCACAGTGAGGGTGTTGCTATAAAATGATTAACGATGAGAAGCACGTGCACTGTTGTCTCTACAACGGAACGCTCAATTAGATTAGCCACCAAGTTCTCCGCAGTATTAGGAGAGTCTTGGAGTGTAGACTATGGCGAGAGTGGTTCATCGACCTTTGGCATCAGAAAAGGCCTCGTGTGTTGTTACAGGTTACTGTCTTCACCAAATAATCAAAAGCAACTGTTGCTCGCGGAGAGCCAAGCACATAATGTGATGCAGAAATGTGTGTGCCTAATTTTCTTGAATTTCAGACGAATACATTGATCCAGATGCGAGCATTATCTAGAACTTTCCAGAGAACCACATAAAAAAGTTAGTTTATTTATATTTGATTTGTCTATAGCCTATTGAGCCTATTAAGTTCCCAACAACACATTTCGTGACCCAACTGGCTGTACTATAAACAAGACAAAACAAAGTTAAGTTATCAAACTTTGCCATGTTGACGTCACAAACTAAAGATCACATACCGAGGTATGACTGGACTTTAGTGCCAGGATATTTGGAGAAAAAAATTATACATTTCCGACACTCCTTTTAGAATGACAAAAGTTTAGGCATCTCAGATGCGTCAACAAGATTACACAATGTTTGTTGTGGTTGCTATCTACTCAAACATTTCAAGGATTGTTGAATAAGACTGTAAACGTAGCCCTACTGTATTTGCCTCTGTACAAATTCAATTAGGAGGAGTATTTAAAAAAAATTACATAACTTGTTTCTGTTGACATTTTAACAGATTACGTCCTGATACTGAAATGTTAGGCCTATGTCTTTTGCCCTCAATATATTTTGTTTCTCAACACTGTGGTTCAGTATTTCCAGTATATATTTTTCTTTACCGGAGTTTGATTTGAATGAAACATGATATAATCGTATTATTAGGCTTAGACCTTAGACAATAATTTTTGTTAATTGCTGTCACAATACACACTACTCCTCGTTTGCATTGGTGTAGCTAAACACTTCTATGTTAAAAGTTAAAATTGTCATGCATGGACATATTTTGCTTTCGTTTTGATTGCTTGCAGACAAATTGATATGCTAAGATCTCTCCATGATTGCAGCCTACATCAAATTTTTTCACTAATCAACCGCCGACAGTGTTATGTCTCAATTTGAACGTGTAATTAACTTATGTATTGCTTGCTATGCCTTATTTAAGTGTTATATTTACCAAGGTGATTCTTTTTTTTAGCTAATGTAGCTTTAGCTCATAATATTTGTCTCTGAGCATGCGCATGAGCTTCGCAGAAACACTATTCTGGTAGTCTAATATCATGTAATATTTCTAATATCTTGTAAGACTATTTCTTATACAAATCGCTCTCTGTGTTGAGAACATGGGGTAAATATACTACACCACCGTTGCCTTGATAACTTACAAGTCATAATTGTCTTGCGATGCAAAGAGCCTCTAGAAAATATAACATTTACAATTAAATGTAACTATGCAATTTATATAAATCTTGTCTTAAGGACACAAACTATGAGATTAATTGGCCTAATGCAATTTTCTTATCGCTAGTGTCAATGAAAACTATACTGGACATGGTTAACAAATTCATTGTATTTGATAGCTCCCATTTGAAGATATTTGACAAACTATTCGAACTCCAGGTTAGTGTAGATGTTTCTGTTTGTCCATTTTTTGCATGGCTGGGCCTCTCTCTGACGTATGGCTGTGCCTTAGCCGCGCGGGCAGTAGCCCTCAACAAGTTTATTGAGGAAACTTTCCTGCTCAACAGTTAACCCAATAGTTACCAAACAAAAAAATACTGTCTATCATTCACCATCAGTGTAAACAAATTATAAATATTTGATTATGATTCAGTTTGAATTTGTTATATACAAACCTGTCCATGTATAAACTATACTGAATTTCTTGCTGAATTAATCGCGGGAAAATATGATTTATTGCATGGTCAACAGTAATTGAGTTAGTATGTCGTTATTTACATGAAGAAGTTCAAATGAAATGGGTAAATGGCGTTAGAAACACTGGTCAATTAATGGCAGCTGATACATGGTGTTGATGTGTTGTTTTTATGTAACGGACTGCAATATTTCTAAAATGATTTTAGGTGCGCTCATGTTTCGACCAATCTGGTTTTAGCCATTCATTTTGGTGTGAATCTAAAAACATATGCGGTTTTGTATAAAATACACTTGCTCAACTTCTGGGAAACGCCTATCTTTTCACCTCTAAATCAGCAGAGCGAAAAACAAAGAGAGCTTCTCTTAGAGCAGAGTGGTCAGAGTGGTCAATACACAATACCTATATCCAATGGGACTATTAGAACTGTACTTACATGTACATGCACTCATATTCATATTTATAATAACTTAAATTAATTGAAAGTCAGAGTCCGTTTTTCGATTCTGTCTGTAGTTTGGTATACAGTGCATTTGGAAAGTATTTAGACCCCTTGACTTTTTCCACATTTTGTTACATTACAGGCTTATTCTGAGATTGACTAAATTGTTTTTTCCCCTCATCAATCTACACATAATACCCCATAATAAAAAGCAAAAACAGGTTTTATAAATATTTGCAAATGTATTATAAATAAAAAAACGAAATATCACGTTTACATAAGTATTCAGACCCTTTATTCAGGACTTTGTTGAAGCACCTTTGGCAGCGATTACAGCCTGAGTCTTCTTGGGTATGACGCTACAAGATTGGCACACCTGTATTTGGGGAGTTTCTCCCATTCTTCTCTGCAGATCCTCTCAAGCTCTGTCAGGTTGGATGGGGAGCGTTGCTGCACAGCTATTTTCAGGTCTCTACAGAGATGTTCGATTGGGTTCAAGTCCGAGCTCTGGCTGTGCCACTCAAGGACATTCAGAGACTTGTCCCAAAGCCACTCCTGCGTTGTCTTGGCTGTGTGCTTAGGGTCGTTGTCCTGTTGGAAGGTGAATGTTCGCCACAGTGGAGTGGAGTGCTGCAGAGATGGTTGTCCTTCTGCAAGGTTCTCCCATCTCCACAGGGGACCTCTGGAGCTCTGTCAGAGTGACCATCAGGTTCTTGGTCACCTCCCTGACCAAGGCCTTTCTCCGCTGATTGTTCAGTTTGGCCAGGCAGCCAGCTCTAGGAAGAGTCTTGGTGGTTCCAAACTTATTCCATTTAAGAATGATGGAGGCCACTGTGTTCTTGGGGACCTTCAATGCTGCAGACATTTTTTGGTACTCTTCCAGAGATCTGTGCCTCAACACAATCCTGTCTCGGAGCTCTACGGACAATTATTTTTACCTCACGGCTTGGTTTTTGCTTTTGACCTCATGGCTTGGGCCTTTAATGTAGGAAAGACTCATTTTGCTGGGTTGGACAAGTGAATCTACTACAGTTCAAGACTTGCACCATTGACCCTTGGCTTTTTAATCACGTCTGTGTTATGGCAAATCAACATGGCTAATTGACTCCTCACTGCGATTTATTGGAACATCTGTCTGCAAATGGCCTCACCCCAAACCTCTTAATTCATCTACATTTCATAAAGTTGTGACAAGAGTGCAGTGCCAGTGAATAATCTTAGACACACATGGACACACACGGACACACAAACACACGGATACACACACACACACACACACACACACACACACACACACACACACACACACACACACACACACACACACACACACACACACACACACACACACACACACACACACACAGGGGCACACACACACACGGATACTGTGCACACACACACAGATATAAACACACTGTTACACACAGACACACACACATAAACACACGGTTACACGCACACGGATACACGTACACGGATATGCTATCATTTTATGACCTATGACCTGATATCACTAATTGTGTTTTACATTTGTTTATGTTCCACTTTTATGGGTGAATCTATGAAATACATGAAGCTGCCCATGACTCCTGTGCATTTTGCTCTATTACAGTGTAGTACAAGGCCTGAGCAGAGTAGTTTTTCCACTTATTTGGGTATGATTCCTGTTGATTATCGCATAGGAGTAGGTAATAACAGGTCATGAACAATGTGCACAGCCGTGCAATTTACAGAGGGCCCTTTCTAACATGGCGATGGGAGCCATTTTAAACAGCATTCGATCATCACAGACATATTGAGAAAGCGAAGTAGAGGCAAGTCTAGGTCAAATCCATGCCCGTGGATTAGGTTACTGCTCTGATATTCAACTACTGTCATAATATTGACCTCATAATATATACTTCTATGTGAAAAAACATTTATAGCATTTTTGTGTTCTTTGAAGCCGAGTGCATCTTGATCTTGCTGTGGCTATAGGCTATAACTCAGGCCTCGTAAGCGACTGTTGAAATCAGTCTCTGCTATTCTATGTCTGTGTATTTTGAATGTGACGTGTGAAATTTGATTGTGATCGTCTTACATGTGTCACAACGTAGCTGTAAACTGTAGGCCTAAGTCTTGAGTTAGCAATCAAAACCAACTAAATGTACTTTGACTGATAAAATAAAGTAATGTCAACTTTATAGTTTGTCAGTATAACCTACTATTTATAGTTTAAATAATGTAGGTTTTATTAGCGATAACTTTGAAATTATTTCATATTTAAAATTAATCTAACTTGTTATTCAGTTAAGTAGACTATATATACACTACCATTCAAATGTTTGGGGTCACTTAGAAATGTCCTTGTTTTTGAAAGAAAAGCACATTTTTTGTCCATTAAAATAACAATAAGTTGATCAGAAATACAGTGTAGACATTGTTAATGTTGTAAATGACTATTGTAGCTGGAAACAGCAGATTTTTTATGGAATATCTACATAGGAGTACAGATGCCCATTATCAGCAACCATCACTCCTGTGTTCCAATGGCACGTTGTGTTAGCTAATCCAAGTTTATAATTTAAAAGGCTAATTGACCATTAGAATCATTGCAACAGCTGAAAACTGTTGTGCTGATTAAAGAAGCAATAAAACTGGACTAGTATGTTAGCACAGTTTTCAGCTGTGCTAACATAATTGCAAAATGGTTTTATAATGATCAATTAGCCTTTTTAAAATGATAAACTTGGATTAACTAACGCAACGTGTCATTGGAACACAGGAGTGTTCCAGCCACAATAGTCATTTACAACATTAACAATGTCTACACTGTATTTCTGATCAATTTGATGTTATTTTTAATGGACAATTATTATTTTTGTTCATTCAAAAACAAGGACATTTCTAAGTGACCCCAAACTTTTGAACGGTTGTGTACATTGACTAAACAATCATAACCCTAGCAATTATATAATTGAGACTTCAGTAGGGAACATTATCCTCCCATCTGTCTCTTGCTCATGTGTGAGCTTTTTCGCCAGTTTCAAAACTGGCAGTGCACTCAGTAATATCAACCAACCAACAGACCAATTTAACGTTCTCAGTAACAGTTACAGAAACTTTGTAGTTGTTACTTTTTACATGTGGCTGTTTATCTACCTTTGTTGAATGCACTAATTGAAGTCGCCCTGGATAAAAGCATCTGGTAAATGACCAAAATGTACGTGTAAAAATGTATGGTGGCAAAGCATGGTGGGTACCTTTCTAATGAGCTCCGCCCCCTTCAAAATAAGTTGAAGTCTTGTTAACTTGACATTTTTAGTCAACACAACTGTTATGTTGCAGTTGTTTTGACTTCATGCTTGTGAATTTCTAAGTTGAGTAAGCACATAGTTTTTGGCTAACAACTTGATTTAATACTTTTTGACATTTTGAGTGAGTTGAAGTCAACTCAACTTAAAAAAAAGTTAACTCAACAAATTTTGCTAATGTAGTTGACTTGGATAAGTAAAATCATTTTGACTGAATCTCAATAATTGTTTTTACAATGTAGGCCACTGCATCAATTTCACTGAAATGTTAGAGGGCTGAACCAAAAGATGGGTATGTTGCATGTAGCTGTTATTAGGACTAGGAGGTTAAGAGCTTTGGGCCAGTAGCTGAAAGGTAGCTGGTTTGAATCCCTGAGCAGCATAGGTGAAACATCTGCCAATGTGGTTTAAGCAACCACAATTGCTCCCATACGTCTCTCTGGATAAGAGTGTCTGATAAATGACTTAAATGGAAATAGACAACAGCTCTGAAAGATAGTGGGCATCAATGAAAGGTGCATACAAAGTCAAACGGCAATGTGCATATAATTTATCATAAAAGTAGGTTTTCACCAGCTTTATTTATCTACTTTTTGTTTTACAATTTATTTCGGAAGGAGGATATCCCGTAAAACCTTGAAACACAGTTTTAGATTATCTTTAGACTATATTATGCTAGTGACTGAAACGTGATGTTTTGAGTATAGGCCAATGCATGTGTACATGGCCAGTGGACTTCAACACTTTTTTTTTTCGGAAATGCGCCAGGTTAAAGGCCGACCAACATGAGCAACCATTACAATAATTACAAAGTTTGGCCAATGCTATTTGTCTATGTTAAGGTATTTTATTACAAGTGGGCCTCGCTCGTTTTGTCTGGGTCTAGTCCCTTGTGACATCAGAACAACAGTGCTGAAACTGGACTTTGAGGACAACACTGTCTTGATAAATAATAGTTTACCTCTGCATCCAAATGAATCACAGATGGCTTAAATTCAAATGTAGGCCTTCTATAACCAAACGAAGACGCATGACTATTCATTTGGGAACATTGTTTTTTTTGTACTGCATAATTTACAACTAAAACCCGCTAAATACAACTAGAATCAGTTGGCAGCATAAGTTACTGTTTGAAATGTGTTTGCCAGACAGACGAGTTGCATGGTCCGAGTTCCGCTTTCCACTGCAGCCCTTGTGAGATACAGTTTACTTTTCACAATAGTCATATTTTCACTGTTCATTTTCTACAAGTGAAAAATTCTGCTGGTTGAACACCGATAAAAAAAGAATACATCACAGTTTCTCCCCATGATCCTAGCCTAAATGCGTAAAACAGGATAGAGTGTAGTCCCGTGTAGCTCAGATGATAGAGCATGGCGCTTGCAACGCCAGGGTTGTAGGTTCGATTCCCACGGGGGACCCGTACGAAAAAGAAAAAAAAAGAATATATATGTATTAACTGTAAGTCTGAACATATATGCACTAACTAAGTCGCTCCGAATAAGGGCGTCTGCTAAATGACAAAAAAAAGAGTGGATCCTATTAAAGGCGCTACGGTAGCCTATATGAATGACTACAGTTGTGTGTCTGGATATGAAGAAAGTTGACTTTGCTAAACATGCTCATTAAATCAGGTGATGTAGCATGACGTGAGAGAAAATCCAATCGGTTTAGAGTTGTCAGCGAAATTAAAAGTCGTCTGGCAACAATGGGAAAAAGATGAATGCCATTGGAAAAATCAACGTATAGGCCTGTTTGAATATCAATACATAAATTTTTCCTTCCAAATTAGTTAGTAGAAATCCATATACAAATGACCTGCTTGTTTTGATGGGGTTATTGCCCTTTGCCTTGAGGCCAGAACCTTGTACCCCACCATTCAGCAAGATCATTCAACGGAGTGCATGCCAATTGAAGATTTCATATATTATAGTATCCGGACATATTATGGTCCATTGACTTGCAACAAAACTGTATCTTCTGTCATGTCAACTAATGTTTATTAGCAATTCTGTAACTTGTTTTAAAGTTACTTTTTTTGTTTTGTTTAGCAATTTACATTTACGAATAGGCGCTTTTATTGTGGTGCCTAGAGTCAACGAGCCACCAATATTTGGCGGTGTATACCGCGGCACATTTCAAAGCATTTTCTATGAGATATTTGAAAACGGAGTCGTGCAGTGAACGCCTGCGTGTCCCTTTTAAAACAAACCCAGCGCCTGTCAATCATACCACATTCCAACCAATCCCAAAGGCCCTTTTTTAAAAGCAGGTTTGCCTACTGTGCTTTTATATTGCACCATGGCCTGTTTCGAAGCATTTTTACTACCACTGTTATTGCCACAAATCAAGAGGGCAAAGTGAACGGCATGGGACTCGCACTAACTTTAACGAACTTGAGTCTGGTTCCTGCTCCTGCGAAGTTCACGGCCAACAATTTCACATGCAGATGATAAACAGCAAAGAAAATGGAAACAAGATTTCTAGGTAAATCTTGAGCACAGAATTGGTTGATTTTGCAAACTCACAGCAAAACATGACAAGCCTGTCGAGGTTTGGTGGCTGCCCTCTTTCTTGCGTCAACCCCGGGGAGAGCAACACTGAACCCAGCGTGGTGCTGCCACCTTTGGCAGGGGAGCACATAGGGCACCCCACTGCCAGTTCCTTAAAGCTCTGCCCCTCGCACAACTTGCGAGACTATCCCGAGACGAGGTCCAGTGCATATGTTGACCATTCGGTTCCCCATTTTGCAGACTCTGGATACTGCAGCCACCGGTTAGAGCACAGCCCTAGGGGTATTATCATTGGAGCCAATCTTTCTGGAGCCGGAATGCCACCCGTCACTGATCAACTGGCATCAAGAAGTAACCAACATGGCGGAATTGGAAGATATCGTGACCTGCCTAGTTATAGAGAAAGCAGAAGCCATGCTTTTTTCACCGCATATCACGAGCAGGCCCATGGTTCCTCCGACGCGACCCGAGATCTCTCCGGTCAAGTGATGTTGGGTCTACCTGGGGACCTCCTCACCCGGACGCAACCTTACGGCCAGAGCATAAATGGCCCCAGGGGAAACAGCCAACAACTTGTTTCTCAGTTCCTGGGTCTCTACAAACCGCTGAACATGGCAATTCAGCGTGGAGGGGGTGACGCTTTCCTCAGGTGCTCAAGACAGAACCTGAAGCACGAGCTGGTGTGTAAGTGGAGTGACAGCCAAGAGGGGGCTGGAAAGCAGACCTGCTCCAGAACTTTCGGGACTATGTATGAACTTGTCACCCATGTGACAGTGGAACATGTCGGAGGACCAGAGCACTCTGAATACGTGTGTTACTGGGAGAATTGTCCGAGGGACAGAAAGCCTTTCAAAGCCAAATACAAGCTGGTGAACCACGTCAGAGTCCACACAGGGGAAAAGCCATTTCCCTGCCCTTTCCACGGCTGTGAAAAAGTTTTTGCAAGATCAGAGAACCTCAAGATTCACAAGAGGACACACACAGGTATGTAACTATTAGTATAAATAATAATAATGATAATAATAATAACAATATTCATAGAAATTATTTAACATAAAAGTTGGCAGAAAAAATCTAATCAATGATAAAATTTGCCAAAATCGTGTTAATTTTTTGGGGCTAAATTTACTCCATGAGAAAATGTTGATAACTTAATTTAAACCACATTTGAAATGTTTGATGTTTATATTTGACTACATTATATTAGTATTATATACACAAGCTATATTGCGTAACAGAACTCTATTCTATCTCTGTATGTATAATGACATTATAGTAACATTTTATAGTGCACAAAAATATTAGCAAAAGCAGTTGTTTGAAAAAACGTTTGATTGTTTTGAATGATAGTCAGTGTCCGCCATGACAGATTATTATAATTAAAATGCGCAGTACATTATTATTATTATTACTATTATTTGTATTATTATTATAATTGTTATTATTATTATTATTATTATCATCATCATCATCTATATTATTTTTTATTTTTTATTAATATCGCCATATTGTCGTCTGTGGTTGTCATTATCTGTGTTGTTCGGGGTTCTGTTGTTGTCTGTGTAGTTTCTATAATATGTTTATGCCTTTCTAACCTGATCACACGTCTTTATTGTTGCGGTGGTAGTTGTACAGGAGAGAAGCATGAGCAACTGCAAATAGTAGAACTGAAGACCTGTAGTACTACTGCTACAAACAAGTCATTTTCAGGCCCATTTGTTTGGGTGCTTTGCCCACTCATTCACTTAAATAAATAAATAAATACATACATAAATACATATAGGGACCCGGAGAGCTGTGACGTAGCTTTTACGCTTCGCTCAGTTGCATCCCCAGTAGCGAGGACTCCTCTCTGCGCAGGCGCAGGAACAACGCCGGACGTGCTGTAGTAGTATAACACAGCAGCCAAGTAGGTTATGAAGTATAGACAACACAATGCCTTTGTAGTCTGATCTCTGCTAAACCTCACAGAGATAAAACAGGATTTAAATGTTAAAGTGCAGTGGAAATTTAGCTCGTAGATAATTTAACACAGTTTATTTTTTCCTTAAAAAAAAAAAAAAAAAGAGTCGAATGCTTCCTTAAAGAGAAATGCAGTGTGGACAAAAATGAATAAATAATGATATCGTTGGTAGCCAGAGTTATCTAAATCAACACACAGAAACCCTGTTATGGTAAGAACCCTTAAATATTATACATGCCAATGCCACGTTATAGCAAAGTTTGCATTGACGTTAAAATGTAGGCCTACGTGACAATATTGATTTTGGATTGAATGAATAGTATCGTTTTAATCGAATTTAACAGTAAATACAGATGCATGTTTGGAAATATTAATAAATCACATTTCTAATAAATGTTCGTCTGGGTAAAATATTATTTTAGAAATAAATGATAGTTTGTTGGGACATATTGAGATGATTAATTATGAATCACAATTTCAAGATTAGACCTACCCACACACATTTCTCTGTAGGAATATTACGTTTGATCGTCTGCCTTGTTTACTGGATTACAGTCCAGAGTTTTAGCACATTTAATAACAAGGCTTGGACTTGGGGAGATCGACGGTTTGACATATTCCTAGATAGATGATGGGCCTATTTACTGCGGCCTTGGGTTAAATCATTGACGATATGAATGTTTCATGGGTATGGTAAACTTCTATGGGAATGCTCTGTTCACCTTCTTACCATGTTGGTTAGTAGATTTTGGGGCATTTTCCGTGTAGGACTATATTAAACTACAGTTTTCATTAAATGTTCATTACGCTTTGTACAATTCTACCCTTTATTCTGGGTTTAGGCCTACAATCGAAGTTATGGTTTTGGGATTATGTTAAGGGTTAATATTAAGCCTAGTGTAAAGCTAGTGTAAAGAAAACAAAACTGTCTTAAAGTTTAATGTAGGCATTCACATGAACTGTTATTGCACATTACTTGGAAAAATGAACCCAAAACTCAAATCGACATGACTGTCTAATATTTTAAGAACGTTTTGGAATTAGGCATATAGGCCTACACACCACTTGGTCATAAACTCCCAATTACCATCATTTCGATCACTTGTTTATGTGCACATGTATAACAATATAAATGTAAGATTAGATTAGTTCACAAGCCTAACTTAGAGGTTTAGACAATATCGTAACACGCGGTAATTTCTCTCTCTGCACGTTTAGGTGAAAAACCTTTTAAATGTGAGTTCGAGGGCTGCAATCGGAGGTTTGCTAACAGCAGCGACAGAAAGAAGCATTCTCACGTGCACTCCAGTGATAAACCCTACATGTGCAAGGTCAGAGGGTGTGAGAAGTGTTACACCCATCCAAGTTCCCTCCGGAAGCACATGAAGCTCCACTGCAAGGTCTACAGCGCGAAAAGCAGCGATGGGCGCGAGGGGGACGGGGAACACCTTGCAGAGGCCAGGTCACCCGACGTAACGGATCAAGCCGAAGCGGCCTCGTCCACCACCGTGACGCACCCTCAGCCCCCCACCTCCCAAGAGTCCTTATCCCCTGAGCTTCAAAACGAGTCGACTCTGAGGTCACGTTTCCATCACACATTCGACAACAGTTTGGACTACTCCTCACATAGGTCACAGGGCCTCTTGGATCCATTGTTGATCCAGAGGAGCGGTTACAGACCTGAGCCCACCCAATACCCATGCAGCCAGGCAGAGCACAGTTTCGCCCAGAGCTCCAGAACATTTTCCACCGCCTCACCCTTTCAGAAAAGTATTGTCAATGGGTGGTATACGTGCGTGGACGCTTTCTCACCAAAGCAGTGTAATAACAACATATCATCCATTTGACTCAGTTATGTCGCCTGAGTAACGTTGGCCTACACAACTTTGGTATTTTTCTGTTATGACATGTGCTATTCTTGGATTATATAGGCCTACTATTGCGTGTCTTTTTTTTTTGATGTTGTAGGCTATTAATGTACCACGTTTATTATGTGTCGTAGTTGTAAAAACGTGGTAAACTATATATACAGCGTTGCAAAATGCGTGATGGTAAGCTTTAACTGTTTTGTGACGCACAAACTCTTTAGACCTATGTGTGGTGGGCCTTGAGTTGAGTCAGTTGTAAGAAACGGGCCTATTGTAACACACGTGTAGGCTACAGTGGACACTCACCCCCTTCTGTTGTAGTATTAAAATAGAACATCAAGAATACACATGCTGTCTACAGTACATCTGCCTGTTATTTCAATAATCACCATCATAGATTCTTGCTATAGGACAAGGAAACGAAATTGATTCAACGGGAATGTCTATGTGTCGTTATATATAGGCTTATGTGAATATCTGAAAGTAGCAAACGTGATATAAAAGGAACTATACTTGTATTCTTGCTTGAAAGGCTATACCAGCATATGTGAAGGACTGGGTCTTCGTGGAATGTGACTGTATCGTATTGTGGGAAAGCATAGAAACGTGCATTACTCATGTCGTGTTTAATGTAAGGCAGAACTTGGAAATAAAACATTATTTAAAAACTATTATTTCTCTTCAAGTTTAATTTTGAGGCCAAATAACAAGTGAATCAATTTGTATTTGAGTATCATATCATTATACTCATTATAACACTAATTAGTTAAATATCGTGATTAACATCCGATGAAAGGAAGGTGCGTTAGGCCTATAAAGCTTTCAGCTGCTTTGCTCTGTTCCAAGAAGAGTGGAGTGTAGAATATAGTTTCTGAAGCGATCCGTCTCTCCGTCTCCCCGCCGCCCCGCCTGCCCCTCCCGCCTCAGTATACACAGCATACACTCACATTCTTTGTATATGGATATTTTATGCATTTTTGTGTAAAATAGTTATTTTCGGCATCATTTGAGAACACAATCGACGGTATTCTCGATAAGAATTTAAATGTTTAATTACAATTCTACTGTACATACTGTAACATGAATTATGCATTCAATATTTAATTAAAGTATATTCTCTTTGATCAGGCCCTGTGATTAAGCCCAGTGCGTGCTCAAAGAAAGTCTGCTATGGTGCCACAGTGACTCCTCATAGACTCTACGCGCTTTGTTTATTTCACTGTTACTAGATATCCCTGCATTGTTTCAGATTTCTTTGAATTTAATTAGCATTTCATACATATGTTTCTTGGAATTGAATTAGCATTTCATGCATTATATTGAATTATGTATATCTTGGTTCAAGTAAAATAGCCGACCACGAGCTGGCCGACGTGTTATACACGTGCCCATATACTCTCAATTTAATTTGTAAAATTTTATTAGGAGTACACATTTATTAAGACATGAGTCAAGAGTCAAACCAAATCATTGCGCCATTGACAGTTGACGGGTTTCATTTGATATGGAGCAGCTTAAAGAAATCAAGCGGAAATCGAGGTCAATAGGCTAGGCCCATAATTTTAATGTTTTAGCACGTCAGTTTCTGTACTATGCTGTCTTGGCCCATGATGACGCACAGTGATGGCGCAGGGGAAAGCCATTATTGATTGTCTTGTTAGCAGTTGATATCCTAGAAATCATAGTGACACCTGGTCTACATCAGGGCGTGCGTATTTGCCACAGTCATAGCTGTGCGATTGACTGGCACATTTCTCAATTACATTATCACAAAATAGTTTTTCTCAAATGTGCGTCACACTCTCCACCTCAGTGCATGCAAGAGCACGCCATCCAAAGCACCACTTTTCAATGTTGTAGGCCTAGGCGAAGGTTGCTTTCTTTGTGATGAACTACATTTGACTAATACTTCCTTATATTTTCTAATTGACCTCAACGTAGTTTGTGGGCGTTTCTCATGCTACCTGGTTGACTCTGGCAAATATCTTCGTTACATTTGATATTTTAATATTTATATTATTTACAGGACCTTTGGAATGAAAGTGAAATTCAATCAAAAGTGCACTGCAGGGGAATAGCATTATTTCACAGAGAAAATACATGTTGATAACGATAACGATTAGTATAACGATTTACTAAAACGTTTATTTTACTGTATGTTTCTACCCCAAGGTTGTCATCAGTGCACAGACCTACACCGTTGTTTCTCTGTGGGTGTTTGCTATGCGGTTTTGTCTGAATTGGAGTTTTGGAGAAAGCCATTCAGGTGTTTGATCCGACTCATATCACAGTGTTCTTGCGTCAGTGTTCAATCCGTTTGTGAGCAATTAATTATTTGATGTTACAGAGCGAGCAAGTACAGATATTACTGTAACACAGACAGATCCTAGTACAGATATTACAGTAAAACATACAGATTCTAGTACAGATATTACGGTAAAACAGACATCCTACTACAGATATGACAGTAACACAGACATATCCTGGTACAGATATTACAGTAACACAGACATCCAAGTACAGATATTACAGTAACATAGACAGATACTACATATTTTACAGTAACACAGACAGATGATAGTACAGATATTACAGTAACACAGACATATCCTAAATATATTACAGTAAAACAGACAGATCCTCGTACAGATATTACAGTAACACAGAGATATTACAGTAACACAGACAGATCCTACTGCCGTCTATCCCATACATCAAGCCTGTCCGTCTGCTGTGTCTGAACTCAGTGTCACTAATGATGTGTAACCTTTATTTAATTAGGCAGGTCAGTTAAGAACAAATTCCTATTTACAATGAATCAAACTTGGACGACGCTAGGCCCATTGTGCGCAGCCCTATGGGACTCCCAATCACGCCCGTTGTGATACAGCCTGGATGATGATCCATAGTCTATTACTGTTAAAACGACCAATTTCATCCCTGGATAGTTATTACTATAATATAACTAATTCATAGTTTACACATCCAATTCCCACTGTCAAAGATGGAGCCTCAGGCACAAACCATTACAGTCTAGTTAAAAGGGAGAGGCGTTGGAAAAGCAGTGTCCACAAAATCAGCAGAGCTAACTAATGATGCCCTCAATAAGTGTCCATGTCTACTTGTCTGACTGGAGAAAGGGGGTCAGTGTACTGTAGCCATACCACCCGACGAGGGTCATGACCTCATTGATGACCTCATTGTTGCTCATTGTTGCTTTAACATGATCATATCATACTGTGTATGGATCTAGATCTAGGGTTCTTCAGCTGTCCCCATAGGAGAACCCTTTGAAGAACCCTTTTTGGTTCCAGGTAGAACCCTTTTGGGTTCCATCTTACATGGAACCTGAAAGGGTTCTAACTGGAACCAAAGAGGGTTCTACCTGGAACCAAAATGGGTTCTACCTGGAACCAAAATGGGTTCACCTATGGGGATGGCCAAAGAACCCTTTTGGAACCCTTTTTTCTAAGATTGTATGGATGTGTTTTACTGCAGTAAAATAAACTTGTGCGGACAGTTTATGGTTGAGGAGACTTTTACGTCACACTGTTCAGTTTCTTGGATTACTCTGTGGTATTTCTAACGGGACAGCAGTGATTTAGTTTAGTCGGCAACATAGATATGGTGGAGTCCGAACCATTTTGTGTTTCCCATGCATACTATACTCTACCTGATGCAGACCTGGCTACAATATAAGTCAGAAGTGTCAGAAGTGTTGTGTCAAATATCTTTACCGATTTATTCTAAAGTAATGTTCTAATGATGAAAGAGAACCAATATCGTGGAACATGTTTTTTCCAAATTAAAGTGAAACAAGTTAATTGTTGATTTTCTTCCTCCCAGAATGCTCCTGTAATGATGATGTCATGGCCTACTGTAATGTCATGGTTACAGCTCAGACTGACTGACTGTCTGCTTTATGTTCTTGTTCATAGTTATATTGAAGCCCATCACCTGCAGCCTCTTGATATCAATAGACACGGCTGCACAAGCTGTGTGTCCTATCATGTATCTGAGTTCTCCACCACCTAAACCGTTTTTTCACTGCCTGCTTTGACTCCAGTACCCATCGCCAACAACGGCAGCTCAGCATACATAGTCAATTTCCTCACATGGTAGCACTTTGCCGGATGCCTCAAAAGGTGATAAGCGTGTTAGGGCTTTCATGTAAACTGAAGTGTGCTGTATTATTAGTGTATGTACACGATATTCATGAGGATGCCTCTTTAGAGAAGGAAGGATGTTTTGATGGTGTATTTTGCAAACCCCACTGAGTTAGACCACGGTTGGGTTTTTGCCCTCTATGTCGGCCTAGGGGAATAAATAACAAGTGGGTCAGAGAACCAAGCAATCTTTCTGAGAAGTCAACCGCCAGGCACACCACAAGGATCCCCTTTCATTTGCATAGTAGACATTTGTTTGGGGATCCTATAATTTGCAATAACTTTTTGATGTTTTGTGTTGCCCTCTTTCAGAAACCTCTTGTAAAAGTACTGTAATATTAAACGAGAGGTGATAAAATTGTCTGAATCTCAGATTGGAGAGGAATAGAAGGCACTCTAGCAATGTGAGATGAGGTGCAATCAAAAAAGAACACAAAGCATTATAAAGAAGGGAGAGATACTTCTATTCTTGTTCTGAGAAATAAAGGCTATTCCATGCGAGAAATTGCCAAGAAACTGAAGATCTCGTACAACGCTGTGTACTACTCCCTTCACAGAACAGAGCAAACTGTCTCTAACCAGAATAGAAAGAGGAGTGGGAGGCCCCGGTGCACAACTGAGCAAGAGGACAAGTACATTAGAGTGTCTAGTTTGAGAAACAGACGCCTCACATGTCCTCAACTGGCAGCTTCATTAAATAGTACCCGCAAAACACCAGTCTCAACGTTAACAGTGTAGAGGCGACTCCGGGATGCTGGCCTTCTAGGCAGAGTTGCAAAGAAAAAGCCTTATCTCAGACTGGCCAATAAAAATAAAATATTAAGAACAGACATTGGACAGAGGAAGATTGGAAAAAAGTTTTATGGACAGACAAATCTAAGTTTGAGGTGTTCGGATCACAAAGAAGAACATTCGTGAGATCACTCCATTTTGCAACGCCATGCCATACCCTGTGGACGGCGCTTAATTGGAGCCAATTTCCTCCTACAACAGGACATTGACCCAAAGCACAGCTCCAAACTATGCAATAACTATTTAGGGAAGAAGCAGTCAGCTGGTATTCTGTCTATAAAGGAGTGGCCAGCACAGTCACCGAATCTCAACCCTATTGAGCTGTTGTGGGAGCAGCTTGACCGTATGGTACGTAAGAAGTGCCCATCAAGCCATTCCAACTTGTGGGAGGTGCTTCAGGAAGCATGGGGTGAAATCTCTTCAGATTACCTCAACACATTGACAACTAGAATGCCAAAGGTCTGCAAGGCTGTAATTGCTGCAAATCAAGGATTCTTTGACGAAAGCAAAGTTTGAAGGACACAATTATTATTTCAATTAAAATCATTATTTATAACCTTGTCAACGTCTTGACCATATTTCCTATTCATTTTGCAACTCATTTCATGTATGTTTTCATGGAAAACAAGGACATTTCTAAGTGACCCCAAACTTTTGAACGGTAGTGTATTTCAACACTATGAGATTGAACAGTAGTGTATTTCAACACTATGAGGTTGAACAGTAGTGTATTTCAACACTATGAGATTGAACAGTAGTGTATTTCAACACTATGAGATTGAACAGTAGTGTATTTCAACACTATGAGGTTGAACAGTAGTGTATTTCAACACTATGAGATTGAACAGTAGTGTATTTCAACACTATGAGATTGAACAGTAGTGTATTTCAACACTATGAGATTGAACAGTAGTGTATTTCAACACTATGAGATTGAACAGTAGTGTATTTCAACACTATGAGATTGAACAGTAGTGTATTTCAACACTATGAGGTTGAACGGTAGTGTATTTCAACACTATGAGGTTGAACAGTAGTGTATTTCAACACTATGATGTTGAACGGTAGTGTACGATGTTGGCGTAATCCTGTGACATTGTGAAAATCACCAGGCGGTTAATTAGTTAATAGACCATCATACAACGGGTGGGTCTAAGTCTGGATGCTGATTGGGTAAAACCGCATTCCAGCCACTGTCTATTCCAAAAGTTACCACCGGTTAAATCTATGATGTTAAAATGCCTTTTTACTCTGTTCCATCTGACTGAGCAATCCACTGTCTCATCAGCCCAGCCAGGCAATTTATAAACTTGATCTCCACTATAAAAAGCATCTAGACATTATCTCCCATTTCTTTTAGACTAGCAATTGGTTTTAAACAGCGGCGATTTGTATAAACCTTGCTGTCTGTCTCTCCAACATTTGTAACATTGTTCAGTGACCATTTTAATAGAAAACAATCACAGTAAGGTACTTAATTGATATCCAGAAATGATTTGATACTGAGATAAAAATGGCTGCATTGTACTTTTAAGACCTGCGTGAAATTGAACTGTATAGTATTGATTACTTTTTTCAATCAATTTAATCAAAAAGCAACATTGATGAAACATGATAACATTGATGTGGTATGGTGAAATAAAGATGAAACAATATTACTGGGGATTAGTCATGACTAAACACAGTATTTTAGTATTTATTCAAGTTATTGAGGGTGTCTGATTGAAGAGACATCCCACCAGGCAATTATTTTTATAAACTCAATATTATTTCTGCATTATTTCAACATGCATAGTAATTTACAATTTATCCAAGATTTCGACCAAAAATCAACCACAGGATTTTGAATTCAATTTACTTTTGTTGGCCACGCAATCAAATATCAATCAAAATGTAACGTTTGTCTAAGGACTTCGTCTGGATGAATACTGCCAATATTTTTTCTCGGATTAGGGTCTGTCTGAGACCTATTGTAGGTTAGTGAGATTATTTCATATTTCTTTCCTCCATAACAATTATCCTATCCAAACCTCCGTTATTATCCTTGTGAAGGTTATGTAACCTCCATTATGTCATGAGTATGATTTTTTACTCTCCCTCCCAAGACGGTAAATCTGCTCTCAGAAAACATTTTGGGGAAAACAAGTCCTTCCATTGTGCATATAACTGCCCTAGAAAATGTCTCTGTTTGCATGGGGAAATCTATTTCTCCATTTGATCTGTTATGCAAGCGCGGTGATGATGTGTACATAGGACGGCCAGAGCTGAACGCACTGTAATGAGACGTCTTTTCCCTAATACCCACAATTCATTGGTGCAGAAAGCTCTTACAGATTCAGCTCTATATTATTTTCCCTGACAAAGCAATGGCAATATTCCATAACCACACCCTTGCCCCTCCCCCTGCCCCTCCCCCTCCATGCTAATCACTGGTACTGCATGATAGGTCGCTATCTTCCCAGTCTGCCGTTTAATGTCCTCCATCTTTATTTTGCTTCTCTGCCTAGCAACAAGAATCAGCCGCCCTTTTGTTGGCTGCTAATGTAACGTTGAAATTCCTGTGATTATGTCGGTTTCACCTTGGAATCCGTTGAATCACCGTCACACTCAGCCTATCTGCTGTGCCGATCTCTGTTTTCATAAACAGGGCCAGATTCCCACCAGTGTGTCAGAGGGTGGGCCGCATTGTCACACCGGTTCTTTGGGCGAGATGTGTCATCGCCAACCGCCATGTAAGACAGTTTATGTAACCTGCATGGGCCGTGTGGCCCCCACATGTGCCCACTCCCCTCCCCACTGCTATGGTATAGACAGCACGCTAGGCCGACCAGTGTGGCGCTGCGTCAGCATGGCGAGGGGGTGGTGGCGGTGATAAGGCAGACCAAGTGTGATTTTAATTGGATCCATCTTCTCCAGGTCAAGCCAGTAGTGTTGTTGCTCCCTAACTTGGTTTCTTTTCATCCATCCCTGCCCACCCCCTCCTTTTTCCCGCCTCCTCTCATTTCTCTCTCTCTCTCATCTGTCTCTCTCCCTCTGCTCTTGGCTACCCTCCATGACTTCTTCACACTGGCCCCCTAATCTCTTCATAGTTGCCAGTGTGGTCGTGTGGTAGCTATAGTGTCCTCCACCATATATGAAGTTCCACATATCTATGCCCCCATTTGTGGTTTTATCTGGTCCTTGTCTCCTGCCACGTGAAACTACAACCCTTCACATGGTAAACTGGATGCAGCTGCGCCTCTTGTCTTCTCTCTGCCAGTGTTGTGTTCGTCTAATTTTTATTCTCTCTCCAAATGGAGCACGTGGGGCTCAGAGCGGCTTGGCACAGACGCAACTCTGAACAGTGTGTGATGAGAGTGATGGTGAAGACGAACCCAACATTGATTCTAAAGGTCAGGGCTGCAGTAGGCAATCAGAGGGATGAAACACTGTGTCAGAGGAGGATGGTACTCATGGAGAGTACCACTTAGTTGTGGGACATGTTTTCAAAGAACATTCACAAGGTAATCTGTTTCATGTCCTCTATGTTCCGTTGACAACTTGACAATTAACAAGCGTTCAAAAGAACCACACCAGCAGTGGCAGGACTCTTATGTAAGACAATGCAATGATTATAACCAAGTGTGTAAAAGCGTAATATTTCTCGCAGCGAAATGCAGAATCAGAAATCAGAAATCCCCATGAGCGCTGATCTTGTGATGTGGCCAGACTGATCCCTTGGATTTCTCTCTCATCTTCATCTGCAGTGCAGTTTTCTGGTGCCAGCCCCCCTGTGTAGCTCAGCCGGTACCAGGCTTATTAAAACGGCCCTCTATTCACACTTCGCAATTGGGGCTCCACTGTCAACTAAAGCCCAAGCCCCCCAACACAGCGCTCACAGACTTTTTTGTTGCAGACTTTTCTCCAAAAAAGGCTATCGTTGGAAAAAAATGGGAGAGATGCATCTGGGAGGAGCTAAACACAGCGTCCATCTCGGTATCTGATGCATTTTTGTCTTTTGATGGATTTCAATTAACCCCTGTGGATGGTTCTTAAAAAGCATTTTTTTCCCTCCCCTCTTTTCATTTATTATCCATGCCTTACATAAGAGATATATTTCAGACAGTTTTCTGATAAGCCAGTCTCTGGGCAGCAATGAACACTTTAAAGGTCTCTTTCGAGCCAATCAGCTCAGGAGTTTGCCCATGCGGCTCACAATGGTTATCTCATTGTCAGCCGCATGGGAAAGTCCTTTGTGTCCATCTTTCAAAATCCACATCTCTAAGGTTTTCTTTAGTGCTGTTTGAAGACGGGGCAACTTCTAGCAAGCCCAAGACCCACAAGGAGCAATGCCATCCTTTCAGAGTGATGACCACAGCTTTCGCCCCCTTGCCTATGATCTCTCATCCAGATCCTTGTCATCAGAGATCAACTAGCACGCTTGCCTTAATGTCCTCCACTTCTTGGCAAGGGCAACTGGCAGCTTTCATGTATGTGAAGAGCCAGATGAATATGCTTAAAACAGCACATTGGAGCAGAAATCTTTGCCTATTTCTGTGTATGTACGCTTCATCACGGCTGGTTATTATCTATGAGAAATTAGCCGTAATTTTTTAATGTCATTGCTTAATGATTTACATTACGCTGAATGTATTTTGAGCACTTGTGAAAGAATGTTAAAGAGGCTTTGATCAAAACGCCCTACGAGAAGAACCCCTTAGATTTCACAAACACAGTACCAGGAGACCTTAAGTGGCTGTTGTCTTTGCTGTCTCTTAACACCATCACATTTTATTATTAACAATTTGCGGCTGTTGTGAGATACAGCATTTTAATACTTTGTGTATGAATCCTCAAATCTCCATCTTTTGAGGATGAGCTTAAATAAGGGATCACATTGATCGTGGTCCAGGGTGTTTCAAAGCCGTTTGTAATCGCGGATGTTTAATTTTATCTGTAGCAGGATGCGTCGCGAGGGGGCTGTGTAATCAAGCCTGTGAACTCGACATCTGAAGGAAGGATGGCGTTTCTGATCACATCCCCATTGAAGTCCATCCATTTACTGAGCGCGCCTCTGTTGATGGTCTCGAGCTAACACTCCCTGGCACCTGGCAGCTAAATTAATATGTACTTGACATAACGCTGTATGCCGGTTTTTTGCTGCTGTCATATGTACACATGCAAAGGAACTGAGGGGCCACTGTTCAGGAGGAAGTAAGTATGCATGTGACCTGAGGGGCCACTGTTCTGGAGGAAGTAAGTATGCATGTGACCTGAGGGGCCACTGTTCAGGAGGAAGTAAGTATGCATGTGACCTGAGGGGCCACTGTTCAGGAGGAAGTAAGTATGCATGTGACCTGAGGGGCCACTGTTCAGGAGGAAGTAAGTATGCATGTGACCTGAGGGGCCACTGTTCAGGAGGAAGTAAGTATGCATGTGACCTGAGGGGCCACTGTTCAGGAGGAAGTAAGTATGCATGTGAGTGGCGATCTCGCTGTTAACCTCTCCGCGTTACAAGAGCAACAGGGCTACAGTGATGGATGGAGGGTGGGGGATGGGGGGCTAGGGCTTGAAGGGGCAACCAGAAGCAAGGAATTCCCCTTAGGCCATTTCAATTAGAGTTAGAGCAAGCTTCTGGAACTGTGATGATATGTTGCTTTAAGGAAAGGTCAAACGGGAGTTGGTGTGGTGCTGACCCTACAGTGTAGGCCCGAGACGGAGAGTAGTGTGCTGGGTATTTATTTTACCCAGCACACTAACATAGAGGAACATCTTCCTAAGCATCAGGCGTTCTGTTCATCGCTGGACCAGAGTGAAGTTTGCTGCTCCAGGAACAGATACTATATGATAAAAGAGCCAGGCTAATAATGGTTCAAACACTTTGAGACAGATATACAGGGCAACTGACAAAATAATGGAAACACTTAAGTAAATGAGGGTTCTTGTGGCTGTGTTATGGTGTGGGATGCATTTTCCTGGCATGGTTTATGTTCACTTAACCCCTTAGAGGGCAAGGTAAACGGCCGTAAATACACAGTGATCACCTTCAAACCTATGGTGAATAATTTCTATCCTGATGGGAGTGGATAGAGCAAATCGCTGAGGGCCGGAACTAGCAATGTCGTCTCGGGCCATTTTGACACTTCTGAAGTTTGGGAGATAGCATATCTGTAGCCACGGGGCAGGGAGTATGAGGGGGCATGGGAGAGGGTAAGTAAGTCTCCCTTTGAGGAAGCCAGGTATCTAGTGGATTTAGAAGGGGGAGAGGGAAAATAGTGGACTGTCCCTTCATCTTTTTGACGATCAATAAGGTAGTGTAACCTTTTATCGGACACGTGCTATGATATGCTAATGAGATCTACAGTGTCTGCAGGTACTCTCTAGTACATTCCAGTTCTAAAAACATAAATAAAACAACAACAAAAATAAAAACAGAAATATTTACAACACAACAAACATCAGAGATAAAAACTAAAGAATAATCAAAACTGAAAGGCTTAAAAGCACCCTAAGGAAAAGCACTGCTAAAAAGGTGTGTTTTAAGATTTTAAATATCTCCCCCCTCAGTTTCTCTGGCAGGATATTCCAGGGGCTGGGGGCTAGTAACTAGGGAAAGGGGCTAGTAACTAGGGAAAGGGGCTAGTAACTAGGGAAAGGGGCTAGTAACTAGGGAAAGGGGCTAGTAACTAGGGAAAGGGGCTAAAGCCTGCTTCTCCACGCCTCTTGGTCCTAGGCTTTGGGATCGTTAAAAGGCCAGTGCCAGAGGACCTGAGGGACCTACTGGGTACATAACTAAAATGCATGTCTAACATGTATTGGGATGCACAATTGTTGATTGATTTAAAAACCGGTGTAATGTTTGCTCTCCGTCTGGTCTTGGTCAGTACCCGTGCTGCAGCGTTCTATATGTTTTGCAGTTGACCAATGGCTTTGTTGGGTAGACCAGACAGGAGAGCATTACAGTAGTCAAGCCTGCTTGTAATAAAAGCATGTCTCTCTGTATAAACGTTGTATTATTCAGAGCCGTATTGAAAACGGCAACAGTGTTTTGATTGAATTCTCCTTCATGTGTCATGCCTGTGTGAACACCTAACATATAGTACAAATTGAGTTATGAAACAGCATTTTTAATAATTCCATTTTAGTATTTCCTTTGAACAATTCAAGTCACTGGCACTTTTGTTTTACGAAGCCTATTTAGACAAGTAAGGGTTGGAAATAATTAGGCCTGCATGCTTGAGTGTGGACATATTTCCTTTCAGTCAGTTTAAAAACCAACTCAGTTAATTAAGCTTCTGTGCCGTTACTCTCCCCAAATAATTTCCTTAATAGCTGCTGCATTCCTTAGATCTGTAGTCAGCATACTTAGTGCTCCTTCTCCTTGTTCTCCACAGAGTTCCCATTGGCTCATATTTTTCATCTTATACTTGAAGGACATCATATGAAATTTCAAGTCAAGATAGAACAATAGATGCAATATTTTTAGTTTTGAGGTATACCCTCCTTTTAGAACCGGTGAGGTATACCCTCCTTTTAGAACCGGTGAGGTATACCCTCCTTCTATAACTGGCAAGGTATACCCTCCTTCTAGAACCGTTGAGGTATACCCTCCTTCTAGAACCGGTGAGGTATACCCTCCTTCTAGAACCATTGAGGTATACCCTCCTTTTAGAACCGGTGTGGTATACCCTCCTTCTAGAACCAGTGAGGTATACCCTCCTTCTAGAACCGGTGAGGTATACCCTCCTTCTAGAACTGGTGAGGTATAACCTCCTTCTTATACTTGAAAGTATACCCTCCTTCTAGAACCATTGAGGTATACCCTCCTTCTAGAACCGGTGAAGTATACCTTCCTTCTAAAACCAGTGAGGTATACTCTCATTCTAGAACTGGTGAGGTATACCATCCTTCTAGAACCGGTAAGGTATACCTTTCTAGAACTGGTGAGGTATACACTTCTAGAACCTTTGAGATATACCCTCCTTCTAGCACCGGTGAGGTATACCCTCCTTCTAGAACCGATTAGGTATACCCTCCTTCTAGAACCGTTGAGGTATACCCTCCTTCTAGAACCGTTGAGGTATACCCTCCTTCTAGAACCGGTGAGGTATACCCTCCTTCTAGAACCGGTGAGAGTGTGGCGTGCTGTGTATTCCTGTATTCCCGGAGTTAAAACATTAGCATCTCATTTGGGCCTAGGTGAGAGCTGTAGTAACCTCATGGAACTGGGTTATTTCATTACTATGAGACCTGGGGAATTGAGCTGACTGTGCTGGCTGACTGAAAGCACACACACAGCTGCTCGAGGTACAGCAGAAGGATTTCAGAGAGGAATTTTGCAAATATCACACATGACAATGTGCGATGGCACCTATCCTGGTGTTTTCTGGGAAAGATCCCTGCTCTAACATCAACATCCAATTGATCCTCAACACCATTTAAACAACCTCATCACACCCACACACACATGGAGCTAAATGGAAATAGTTATCAGTTGGAGGTTAGCTCTGACGTCTCCTATATATCTGGAAATGAGTCCTCGGAGCATCCCAAGAGAAACATCCCAAGAGAAACATCCCAAGAGAAACATCCCAAGAGAAACCTCCCAAGAGAAACATCCCAAGAGAAACATCCCAAGAGAAACATCCTATACAGTACAATGAGAGGAATATCTACATCATCAGCGTAAATAGCATAAAGCATCCCTCAGTGAAATAATGAATATGCAATGCTCACGTTTTTATGCTGATTAAAAGGCTATGGCAGGTGATGAGTATAGGGCGGCGCACAATTGGCCCAGCGTCGTCCGAGTTTGGCCGGAGTAGGCCGTCATTGTAAATAAGAATTAGTTCTTAACTGACTTGCCAAGTTAAATAAAGGTTATATCAGTTAGAAATAAAAATGAGTTAGAAATAAACTACTTGGATTAGAATTCAGCATTTAATTGGATGAAAGAAGCAATTAGTTGCACTTGAGTCAAGACTGTGTCCTTTTTTCAACTCTTCCTTCTTTAATGGGAATGGGGGAATTGTATGTTATAGCTATGCTTTGGTTTCTTTGTGCATTAGGTTAAAACATGATTGTATTTATTTATGAGTGTGCCACTGTCTTATGATCTTGGATTGGATATGGAGATGTGTCTGTTAATTGAACTCTGTGAAGCATTTATTTGGGCTGCAATTTCTGAGGCTGGTAACTCTAATGAACGTAACTCTGGGTCTTCCTTTCCTGTGGCGGTCCTCATGAGAGCCAGTTTCATCATAGCGTTTGATGGTTTTTACGACTGCACTTGAAGAAACTTTAAAAGTTCTTGAAATTTTCTGGATTGACTGACTTTCATGTCTTAAAGTCATGATGGACTGTTGTTTCTCTTTGCTTATTTGAGCTGTTCTTGCAGCTATGGATTTGGTTTTTTACCAAATACCTCTTCTGTATACCACACCTACCTTGTCACAAAGAAATTCCACAAATTAACTTTTAACAAGGTTAATTGAAATGCATTCCAGGTGACTACCTCATAAAGCTGGTTGAGAGAATGCCAAGAGTGTGCAAATCTGTCATCAAAGCAAAGGGTGGCAACTTTGAAGAATCTCAAATGTAAAATATATGTGTATTGATTTAACACTTTTTTGGTTACTACATGATTCCATATGTGTCATTTCATAGTTATGATGTCTTCACTATTATTGTACAATTTAGAAAATAGTAAAAATAAAGAAAAACCCTGGAATGAGTAGGTGTGGCCAAACTTCTGACTGGTACTATATGGATATTATGTATATGTTTTATATGCCCATATATGGTGGATGCATACTGTATTTGACCATATATGATGGAAACATATATGCCCATATATGGTGGAAACATACTGTTTATGACCATATATGGTGGAAATATAGATGCCTATACATGGTGGAAACATATACAGTGCATTTAGAAAGTATTCAGACCCCTTGATCTAAAAATGGTGTTATAATGAATTGTTTTCCTCATCAATCTACACACAATACCTCATATTGACAAAGCGAAAAAAGGTTTTTAGAAATGTTTGCACATTTATTAATCACAAAAAATAGAAATACCTTATTTACATAAGTATTCAGACCCTTTGCTATGATACTCGAAATTGAGCTCAGGTTCATCCTGTTTCCAATGATTATCCTTGAGATGTTTCTACAACTTGATTGGAGTCCACCTGTGGTAAATTCAATTGATTGGACATGATTTGGAAAGGAACACACCTGTCTATATAAGGTACCACAGATGACAATGGATGTCAGAGCATCTGGGGAAGGGAAGCCATGAGGTCAAAAGCAAAATCCAAGCCATGAGGTTGAAGGAATTGTCCGTAGAGCTCCAAGACAGGATTGTGACGAGGCACAGATCTGGAAAAGGGTATCAAAACATTTCTGCAGCATTGAAGGTCCCCAAGAACACAGTGGCCTCCATCATTCTTAAATGGAGGAAGTTTGGAACGACCAAGACTCTTCCTAGAGCTGGCCGCCCGGCCAAACTGTGCAATCGGTGGAGAAGGGCCTTGGCCAGATAGGTGACCAAGAACCTGATGGTCACTCTGACAGAGCTCCAGAGTTCCTCGGCGGAGATGGGAGAACCTTCCACAAGGATAACCATCTCTGCAGCACTCCACCAATCAGGCCTTTATGGTGCAGTGGCCAGATGGAAGCCACTCCTCAGTAAAAGGCATGTGACAGCCCACTTGGAGTTTGCAAAAAGGCCCCTAAAGGACTCTCAGACCATGAGAAACAAGACTCTCTGGTCTGATGAAACCAAGATTGAACTCTTTGGTCTGAATGCCAAACGTTACATCTGGTGGAAACCTGGTGGTGGCAGCATCATGCTGTGGGGATGTTTTTCAGTGGCTAGGACTGGGAGACTTTTCAGGATCGAGAGAAATATGAACGGAGAGATCCTTGATGAAAACCTACTCCAGAGTGCTCAGGACCTCAGACTGGGGTGAAGGTTCACCTTCCAACACGACAACGACCCAAAGCACACAGCCAAGAAGTCTCTGAATGTCCTTGAGTGGCCCAGCCAGAGCCCGGACTTGAACCTGATCAGAAATTCCCCAAATACAGGTGTGGGTTACGTTACAGCCTTATTCTAAAATGTATTAAACAGTTTTTTCCCTCATCAATCTACACACAATACCCCATAGTGACAAAGCAAAAACAGGTTTTTAGAAATTGTTGCAAAAACCCCAAAATAAAACCTGAAATATCACATTTACATTAGTATTCAGACCCTTTACTCAGTACTTTGTTGAAGCACCTTTGGCAGCGATTACAGCCTCGAGTCTTCTTGGGTATGACGCTACAAGCTTGGCACACCTGTATTTGGGGAGTTTCTCCCATTCTTCTCTGCAAATCCTCTCAAGCTCTTGTCAGGTTTGATGGGGAGCATCGCTGCACAGCTATTTTCAGGTCTCTCCAGAGATGTTCGATTGGGTTCAAGTCCGGGCTCTGGCTGGGCCACTCAAGGACATTCAGAGACTTGTCTGTCCCGAAACATTCCCACAGCATGCTGCCACCACCATGCTTAACCGTAGGGATGGTGCCAGGTTTCCGCCAGACGTGACTCTTGGCATTCAGTCCAGAGTCATTACACTTAGTATTACTTTCTTAGGTACAGTATACATATCTCCCTGGCATATTACATCATTTATGCAGCAGCATACAATATATTTTTGGACTCACCTTGTTGTGCTGTGCTCACTAGAACAGGAAGGTGACGCGGCGGTCCTTCGTGGGCACATTTTGTCATCAAAGTCTGGCATTCTCTGGATTTATGGTGCTTTCAAGACAACTGGGAACTCAGAAAAAAACATGGTTGAATCATGATGACGTCAGTGATCTTCAGGTCATAGCACTAGAAAGAGGCCCAAGTTACGGATTTACAATTCCGAGTTGTATGACCGTTCAAAACTTATTTTCCCAGTCGGAGCTCGTTTTTTCCTGAGTTCCCAGTTGTCTTGAACTCACTGAAGTCCAGTTTTCTCAGTTCCGAGTTAACAGTCGTTTTGAGTACGGCACAAATCATGCTTCATTGACAGCATGGCCAATGTTGAATGTTTATCATTTTAAACTTGGAAAAGAGACCGTTTATCCCAGATTTGGGACCACACAGCCACTCCACTGAATAGCAGGCTAGTGATTGCTTTGCAATGCTTGCAGTTAGCCACTGATTCCTTCCAAACCAATCATTGTTGAATTTGCGATTTCCAACATGTTGTGTAATGTTTATGTCCAATGGCCGATGAACACCGATGTGTTTTATCTATAATTTCTCTTCATTATTTCTCTTCATATGACAAGGATTAAAAGGATTTGCCAGTAGATTGTTGACTTGATTCATGATGATGACTGCTAGCTAAGATTCTGAAAGTATGATGTTGACATGATCAGTCCAGTCAAAGCTACTGTAGATATAACGTGATTTGACGTAATTTTTATCTGTGGCCAATGACCTTGAGCCTTCTTGGATGGGCTCTTCTAATGTAACTCTATGGCAGCACCCAATGTGTTTTAATTTCGATCTCTACCTTTAGACTTGGAGGTGATGTAGTGTCCCCATGAGTGACAGAACACTGAGCCAATCACGGCGTAACGCTCCGTATTTTCTGCTGGCCCGCCCCACCACCACAGAAAGCACTGAGCTAGGCTGAAACACCTGCATTTTGGAGCTGCCTTACTGAAGAAAACAAAAAAGAGACCGTGTTTGTATGTGGCTTTACTAACTAAATGATATATCTATTTTGTTTTACATTGTTTGCAAACTGATATGTGACACATATTAATGTCAAAATAACATGCCCTGAATGATGGGTCGCCACTGCATATCAATATTGTCATTTTTTGTATGGGGGTTTTGTAACGTTTGTAAATGGGTTTTCAATATATGATCATATATTTAAATATATGATTTAAATATATGATCATATATTTAAAAATATATGTCACGTTCTTTGATACATAAGGCCATATACAGCCATATATTACTTTTCCGAATGGGAGGACTGTCTGGGAGTGGTGTGAGTGGGGAGGGGAAAACTGAAACCTTATTGGCAGAGAGGTTTGGAACTCTCTTTCTTATTGGTCTATTAACTCATTCACCACCTGGTGACGTCACCAAGCAGGCCAAAACTCCCTCCCACCAAAACAGGCTGAAATTTCAGGCGTTCATTTCAAACAGCTCTTACACTAAATGGGCATGATCGTAATTTTCACAATTTCACGGTATTATTACAGCCTCATAGTGTCGAAATATATATAAAACACAGGGAAATCACGTTTTTGACTGCATTGGGCCTTTTTTCAGCCCATATGTTGACTGTGGCCAGTTGTTCATATTGTGTTGTTGCCATCCACTGTTCCATGAAACGATGAGATTTTTGTTGAATCAATTTTTTTACCATTGTATTTTGCCTGGTAAAACATTTAACAAGGTTGACATTCAGATTTTAAAAATGGCTTTCAAAATGAATCTACGGGAAAATAATCCATAATTCTGTTTTGAAAGCTTCAAGAACTCACCAGTAACTAGCGCTGTTTTTCAAGGGGCGTCTTTTTCCAAATCTATCATCAAATCAGTACTAAACCCTCGGGAAGCAAAGGGTTAAAACAAACGTTATACTATATTTTCAGTTTTTCCCCCACTATTCCCATTTTGTGGAGTTGTGGGTTATATCTTTACAACTTTTGAAATCGCCCCCAAATGGCGTGTTGTGCAGCGTTCCCGCACCTTTGTATTATTTAGGTAATGTTTCTTTATTCTTTGGCGCAGACTATGTTGATGTCTGAGCATTCAGCCTTTTTAGTCGGGAGTTGGAGATGTTTATAGACTTTTAGGGCATTGTAATAAGTCTTCTATTTATTTAATACAATTGTAGTGCGAACAGAGGAAAAAATAAACAGACTGACTAAACATACGATTCTTCTTTTGGCTTGTGAAAACCCTATGTAAGGACACAAAAGGGGGGCGTTTTCACTGCGGAAAGTAAATTCTTTTGAAGTGGAACTAATCATCTGAGGGATGGTTCTCGTTGTCCTAACAACGCAGCTGAATTGGAAGGAGCCTCCCCTTTTGTTGAATATATGTTTTCTTTCTTTCGTTCAAAACTGATGATGATAGTAGTTTCACGCCCTGTCCACCCACATTGTCAGTCCAAACTTTTTGCAGATAAGTCTTTACTTGGAGACGCCGAACACACGGCGGGTGACTGTGACGTCAGCCTCGCCCTTCTGTATCCGCAAGTCTTCACGCTTTTATAATACCGTTATCATTTTTATTTAACCTTTTTATCACGGAGTCATACTGAGACCAGGGTCTCTTTTACAGATGAGCCCTGAATGACATAAATTACAGAAAATTCACACATCAAAATCAAAGTCATAATGAAAAGGGAATCTCACACCAAATCCTCTTAATTACCCTTCTTTCGAAGACTGTGAAATGATCAACTCTCTTAGGCTACATCTTAAATATATAATTTCTCTACTTGATGCTTATGCGCTGGGCTACATCCAATAATATTAGGCCTAGTTTGTTTGGGCCTATCTCTGTTGATTGTAACTCAACTCTTTTTCTGTTTACCAGTCCCCCAGAACAGTTATGCACAGCATCCAATATGCTAGACTAGGCCCTCGTCAATCTGACTTAGGGTCTATTCTCATTGACAATAATTGAGAGACTCTTGAGACATTACTGTAATGTAAATGTAAAGCTGCAATATGTAACTTTTTCTGTGACCAAATTCACATAGAAATGTGTATTATAGATATGCCATGATCATTTAAAGCAATTATAAGAAGTGGTAGATCTGTTCTACATGAAATATTTCTATGCTTCCCGTTCTCAAGTTTCCTTTTCGCATCTTTTACTTTTGGTTTTGTGCACCAGCTTCAAACAGCTGAAAATACAATATTGATGCTTATGGAAAATATTTTTCACACTGGTTTAGACCGTACAATGATTCTCTACACTATACTTGCTTGTTTTGTCACATGAACTGAAATTAGGCGAACTATTAGAATTTTTGCAACGAGGAAATGGCGGAGAGATTTGTGGATAGTGCATGTTTAAGAATTTTTTGTAAGTCTCAAACGCATTACACTCGCCCTACAGTTGCCCCTCGTGCTTTGGTTCGGCAGGCGCATAGGCTAGGCTAACCGGAACAAGTGTGCTCACATACTCCCTTAATTAAAATACCTTTGCTGTAGCCAGTATTATCTAGTTCCTCAAAATAGTCCGAATTAATGTGACTATTTTGCAGAGATCTTAGTTGCGCAATTTTACATGTTTGGTGCAGAAAAATAGTCATCTATCCTTGAATGACAACGAACACTTAATTGAAGAATCACGACTGTTGACCAATCACTGACGAAGGGGCGTGGACTTCGGCTACCGATTTCGGCTTGCCTAACGAAAAAAATACAAATTATGCAGAACAGCCGAAAATAACACTTGCCCAAGACCAAAACTAACAAAAACATCACAAAATGTCATTATATATATCATCATAATATATGCACAATCTGTTCCGAACTGTTCTGGTAGCTGTAGCTTTGTTTGACATTTAAAGTTACTAGCTAGCCGAGTTATTGTCTCGCAAGCTACATTTAATGCCTGTAAGAACGAGAAAAGAAATCCCTTAATGGTCTCTAAGAACAAGAAAAGAAACGCCTTAATTGTCTCTAAGAACAAGAAAAGAAACGCCTTAATTGTCTCTAAGAACAAGAAAAGAAACGCCTTAATTGTCTGCACATGCTTGTGAATTGCTACATTATCCAGGAGTGTAATGTGGTTTGGTTAAATTATTCAGGAGTGTAGCTAATATGTTTTAGAGGAACAGGTTCTTGCATTGTTAAATAATGTCACTTTGCCAGCCACAACAAAAGGTAAGGCAAAGATGTAATGTAAAACATATTAAAGTTTAACAATAAGTTTATGTAGGCCTGTATTATGTAAATTATGTAGGCCTGTATTGTGTAAATTAAGTAGGCATGTATTATGTAAATTATGTAGGCCTGTATTATGTAAAGTATGTAGGCCTGTATTATGTAAATTATGTAGGCCTGTATTATGTAAATTATGTAGGCCTGTATTATGTACATTAGGTAGGCCTGTATTATGTACATTATGTAGGCCTGTATTATGTACATTAGGTAGGCCTGTATTATGTACATTATGTATGCCTGTATTATGTAAATTATGTGGATCTGCAATATGTAAATTATGTAGGCCTGTATTATGTACATTAGGTAGGCCTGTATTATGTACATTATGTAGGCCTGTATTATGTACATTAGGTAGGCCTGTATTATGTACATTATGTATGCCTGTATTATGTAAATTATGTGGATCTGCAATATGTAAAGTATGTAGGCCTGTATTATGTAAATTATGTAGGCCTGTATTATGTACATGATGTAGGCCTGTATTATGTAGTTTATGTAGGCCTGTATTATGTACATGATGTAGGCCTGTATTATGTAGTTTATGTAGGCCTGTATTATGTACATGACGTAGGCCTGTATTATGTAAATTGATATCAGAACGATGAAAGGGTGTAGGCCTACAGGGTGTGGATAGACAAACAGATAGCCAGGCATGATATATATTAAACCCTGTTTGTTTAGACTAAAGTTGGTGATCCAAATTAACTATTGTATAAAAGCTAATAATTGTCAAGTGGAATTGGTGATTGATAGGCCTATTGATTGACGACAAAGACAGATCTCTGGTATTATAATGGTATTTAACTGTTATAGTTCTATGTCGATGGACTCCACATACACCCTCAGGGGGCTTGTAAAAGGTTACTTTGACCATCTGACCTCGCACTAAGAATTCCATTTTCTCACCGTTACTAAATCTCTCCCCTTACACAGGCTATACCTTTGCTTTGCAATGCCTAATCGAGGCATTTTATTGTCACCACGGGGAACTAGAGTTCAGGCAACAGTCATCCGACAAGAGGTCAACTATTAGCGCCAAGGGCAACAGGAAGGATAACTTTTACTGACTTGTTGAAACTTTCAACAGTTTCGGCCTACTTTCCTGTTTAGCCTAATATTGTGACTAGCGAAAAAGACAGTCTGTTGCGGTGGGTTTTCAGAAGAATTGTTATCTAATGATAATTACTTAAGACTATTGAAAACAGTTACAGAATAATTCGTTTAATCCTTCACTTAGGATCCACATTTTAAAATGTCTAATTTACCGTCAATTTCCCCTGGTTTTTGTTGTTGATTTTTAATAATATAAACAAATAGTGCACGTCTTGCAGAGTGTGGTAAAGGGTCACTGATAGTCCTCCCGCCTGTGCATCTTTAGGCCTATACACTGTTGGGTTTAAATGTCTCATATATAGTCTTGCACAATTAATAAACAAACAGTAGCGTGTTAAGTTACCTATATTGAATCTTAATTAGCTATACCCATGCTGGATCGACATTTTCGCATGATCATGCTTTTTCTTGTTTTAGTCTGGTGCCGTGACAACAAATTATGTTAATTCATACAGTAGGCTATCCCTTTATTGTAACTGAATTGTATTTTCGACTGAGATATTTTTTTAGACAAACACAACAATGTTTGGTTAAATTTGGTTCATATCCTGGTTTCAGATAGTACATTTTTTTACAACCACACCAATATAAAACTGACATTGTGCTCTTATCATCAACACATTGAATACAAATATCGAACGCAAGATACGGTACTATTTCGTTGTACACTTTATGTTCTTCATGTATTTATGGCAGGACATTCCTAGTCCAAAAGGCTAATACCTCTTTTAAGGCAGGGGCTTTGCAGAAACCGGCTGTAGTGTGATTAGACTGCTGATGCACGTTTTGAAAACAGCTCCGGTACAGTAAGCCTGCGTTCTCTGAGTGATGTCACACATGGGTGGGTCCATAGAAATAGAATGATAATAGAAATAGCAGTATTCTATTTCTATGGGTGGGTCCCTCGGTGCAGCAGCTGGAGAGCCCAGTAACATTGAGGGCTGGGACTAAAGTGAGTGCTTTGAAGTTGTTAGTCGGCATGCAAAGTAAACAAAGTGGGGGTAGAATCTGATTTGCTGCGCGCTGTACGGTCGTCTGGTGATTCTTTACCAGCTGCGCTATTATTGGATCACCAAATCGATCGACAGTGTCTATAAAGCGGGCTTTAGTCATTAAGTACGCACCAGATGGGAATGCACCTCTGAATACGCCCCCCCCCCCCATTCAAAAAGACTACATTTACTTACATAGCAAATACTTGGTGAAGTGTAACCTACTTGGGTATAGTTACGATGCTGCAGGTGTCTTACAAATGTGAATGGACATATGGGTCAGGGATGACCCTTCACCCTACAGAAGGCATTTTTCACGCCGATAGCTAGCCTACTTAACGACTTTCACGACTGGTCGCGTGATGTTTGTCAGGAATTTCCAGCAATCCTTTGGCGTGCAACTATTTCTGTCATTTTTGCACGCCATGCGGTAGCTCGTTGTCAGTCACCACGGCAGACTGGGAGCCGGGAGAGGACGCCAGTGCTGTGCCAGTTGGCTCGAGTTTGTGAAAACAACAGGCAGACGCAGCACGATTCTAATCTTAATCGTTCCAGACATGAAGGTCGCTTTCGTGGCGATCGCAGTTTTACTTGTTCCATTACGTATAATATAGATCCCACCCCAGGTTTTATATGTCAACTGCGCTCATTTAATCTTTAAACACAACTTAATTACACTCTTACCACATCGAAAAGGTTTCACTCTTGGACCCGAGGCCACCGTAACTACATTGACCTTTTACTGTTTATTAGATTGGGTGAGTAGATACGCACGGTTCCTAATAGGCCTACTAAATTGTTAATTTACCTTTGAGAAGTGTTAGAAAGCCAAGAGGGGTCAAATACGTTTAAATGGGACATGCCACTGCAACACTAGTCTTACTTATTTGATTGCGCATTACACACAAGATACCCATTAGGCACAAGGTATACCTTTCCTAATTGGAAGAATTGAAAGGAAGGAGACTACTTGATCCTTCCAGTAAGACCATGCATTTGGGTTAAGTGGTTCCAAACGATGTTATGTAATTGAGGATGAGGAGAGGATTTAAGAGGCATGGCTTACTTGGACTATATATTCTTCATTGATCTGGTCAACATACAGACTGACTTACTCTCTCATTAAACAAACAGGCACATTACTTACCTACCAAAACAATAAATAACCATACATTGGAAGTTAACAGGAACATAGAGAAGATGACTACTCTTCTATACTTTCAAACCACAGCGAAGGCCATCACATCTATTGGTATGATTCAGGTCCCTACGCTCTTACGATAAAGGCTTCCAAAAGTGTTATTCTGCTGTTGCCATAGGAGAACCCTTTTTGGTTCCAGGTAGAGCCCTTTTTGGTTCCAGGTCGTTTCTATGTGGAACCAAAAAGGGTTCTTCAAATGATTATCCTATGGGGACAGCCAAAGAACCCTTTTAAGGTTTTAGATAACACAGTTTGTTCTAAAAATGTATGACAGTATTGTAAATATCAAGGGGCCCTTAATATTTCTGGCTCAGCAGGTTTGGACATTAGTTGAGTGTCGGCCTAATAATAGCTAATGAGCACCCAGTGACATGTGTAGGTACCCATACTATCATGGGGCCCATTAAACAATAACAATGTTATAATTAGCGTTGTGGCTAAGGTTAACTTCAGCCCAATAAATATCAAACTGGATGTGGGCCTGATTGGTACACTGTTTGTGGGCGAGGAGATGTGTGTGTGTGAGAGAGAGAGAGATCGGGAGAGAGAGAGAGCAAGCATTGGACTAACCAAACCAATATACAAAATATTTGTGTATATTTTTATACATTATTTTAATGTACAATAACCATATCAAAATATGTAACATAATGTGTGATGCTCACATATCATACTGTTTGTACTACAGAAAAGAGCAGTGTTGTACCCTTCCAAGTGTGTTATAAACATGCAACCCTGTCACTATTAAACTACCTTGCTTTGCCAACAACAAAAATCAAGCAAATCCTCAATTTAGTCCATGACCAACACACAGACATCATTATTTGTTGGGCTCTTTTTATTGTCCTCTGTAAGTTGCAAGCCTAGGCCTGGAATACACGGCAGTCTTCAACATTTATATTGGAAATGTTTTTGATCTTGTATCCCACTGCAAACACATTCAGCTGTCTGCAGGTCTCCTAGCAACAGCAAACAAAGGCAGGGCCCATTTCAAGTTTCCCGCGGAGAGGCCAGTCCGGCGAAGCCTTTGATTCTGACTGGGAAAATAGCTGAGTGGGCACTACTGGCATTTGTCTTTCATTTACTCCCCCCACCCCCCCCCAAAAAAATGTTTTCTGTAACAGCCAAATCTTCATCTGTCTGTCCCCTGCGTCCAACCAACACCCTTCGATAATCAACCGTGGCGAAGCAGCTCATTGAAACATTACAGTGTTTTTCTGAAGTTATTCTCTTTTTGTTTTGGTGCATAGTTAATGTTTGAGTGGGTCAGAAAGGAGCTAGAATCTATAACACTAGTCATATATTTCTCTGTGTTTTCACCTCCTCTTTAAGTCAACGTTATAGAGAATTTACAGTCTCGTATCTCAGGATTGTGGCATAAAATAATTTTCGCATAATGTGTGTGTTTTCTTCCCCTAAACAAGCACCCAAAGCTTTTTGTGTTTCAATGGAGCTGTTGCTATTTTTTCTGCTATGAAACACGTGGGTTTTCAGGGTCATGGGGTGTCTACAGAGCCCGCCTATTTGGAATTCAACTACATCCATAAAGTGGGCCGCACATTGAAAACAAGTTGATGCTCGCCGATAAATAATGTTTTCGTTGTGAGTCCTGAGGAGCATAGTATAAATAGCCCACTTTTTGCTGTATGTATAAGCATGGGGGGGGGGGGTGTAATGGTATCTTACTCCAACGCTGCTTGCTTTCATCCAAAACGGCTCAGGAGATAAAAACAAATGAAAGTGTTTCTCGTTGTTTCGGTGTTATTTACTGTAATTGATGTTTGATCTAGTTGCAGAGGCCTGCTGGAGCAAGTGGTTGTGTTTGTAGGAGGACACGGAGCCCAGTGGGGTGTATTGACTCAGGCTGTTGACTAATACTCCGTTATTGCCATGTTTTAGGCTAACACTGCTCCCATTGTTTATGGGTGACCAAACAGTACCCAGGCTCTACACTGAGACTATGCACAGCTCACAATGTACTGTATTTACATAGCATTTGGAAACCCAACAGAATATTAAATGCTAAAGTCATTTCAGTGAGGGAGTGCACCCATGTGGTACGGTTATGTGTAGGCTCAAGCGTTTTTCATGTCTTAAACATTATATAACACATACATTACTAACCATTAGAGTGCTCTGTAGTACCATTCTAAAGGCATGTAGTGCCAGACCTCCATATTCACTATAACTCATCATATGTTTAGACGGAGGCAGAGACACACGTTAGACCATTTCAATATGTGCCGTTCCTCCGAGTATTAAATGTACAGTTACCGTACACTTGGAATGAGTCCATGTATGTTTGTTCCATGTAGAATAGTTTATGACTTTATGACATTTCTGAAGTGAGGAGAAATGACACAGATGGATTGTGGGTGTCGTAGCATTTGTCACTGCTCTCTTTAGGGGTTCAAAACTAGGTTTGAAAATGTCTGTCTTGATGTCACACATTTTATTTTCGTATTACAGAAATCTGTTCAGGGACCCCAACGTTTTTTAAACCGTCAAGGGTGTCATTTTGTAAAAAACTGAATTTCCTCCCCCAGTCCTTCTGTACGTTAAACGGCTAAACACACCCATCCCATACACACACACACACACACACACACCCATCCCATACACACACACACACACACACACACACACACACACACACACACACACACACACACACACACACACACACACACACACACACACACACACACACACACACACACATGAGGACATAAAATTGATTTCCATTTTTTTAAAAATCCAAACCTAAACTTAACCACGAACCCCTAACCCTAGTTCTAACCCTAACTCTAAATGTAACCCTAAACCTAACCTCTAAGCTTAATATAGTCTTTGTCCTCATGGGTATGTGGGACATGTCCCCATGAGGGAGAATTGTTCTTGTTTTACTATCCTGGTGGGGACGTTTGGGGATTTTAGGTCCCCACAAGGATCGAAGAACGCCCCCCCCCTACCCCACACACACACACACCACACACTCTGTGTCCTCCTCCAAAGTGTCCTTCCCTCACCACCTCTTGACATTGTAATGAGACAACCTTGTCCCACCACCATTCGTTTTCAGGGTGACGTCTGAAAAGCTAAAACTAACAGACTCTGCCAGTATTGTCCCGAGTGATTGAGATGTTAACTTTCAGTGCCGTCTCCCTACAGTGCTGTATCTCCCCCCAACACCCTCTCCCCCTCCTGCTCCCCGGTCCCTCCGTCTCTCTTCCTCAGCAGCCTCTCTCTCCTCCATCTGACTGCGCTCTGAGAGAGCCAAGCCATTAGACACTCCCAGTGCTGATAATGAAGGCACAGAGGTGGTCCAAAGCAGCGTGATGCAGTGGAGGGGAGGAGAGCAGGAGCAGAGGATGAAGGTAGATTAGGATAATTACCTGGCGTTGGTGGTAAAGAGAGAGACAGAGAGAAAGATGTCTTACTACCAGCCGTCTCCATTTGCTAAATAAGTATTAGCGCAATATTGCCAGATTCAGGATTCAGGATTCATGGTTTATGAGAGATTTTTCTTTCCAGTGAATGTGCTCGGTAATCTGATAATAGGTGCAGAATAAATAAAATATTTGCCAAATCTCGTTGTTGTTGTTGTTGTTTATACTGAGTATTGATCATGTGGTATGTATGTAGGCCTATGCATCACCAGCTACGCTAGCATATCTGTTGTTTGTACAGCCTTGGCCCGGGTCTCTCATACACCAGTAAGCACTAAATATCCGGGTTTCTCCTACACCAGTAAGCACTAAATATCCGGGTTTCTCCTACACCAGTAAGCACTAAATATCCGGGTTTCTCCAAAAGTAAGCACTAAATATCCAGGTTTCTCCTACACCAGTAAGCACTAAATATCCGGGTTTCTCCTACACCAGTAAGCACTAAATATCCCAGTCTTTCCTACACCAGTAAGCACTAAATATCCGGGTTTCTCCTACACCAGTAAGCACTAAATATCCGGGTTTCTCCTACACCAGTAAGCACTAAATATCCGGGTCTCTCCTATACCAGTAAGCACTAAATATCCGGGTCTCTCCTATACCAGTAAGCACTAAATATCCAAGTCTCTCCTACACCAGTAAGCACTAAATATCCCAGTCTTTCCTACACCAGTAAGCACTAAATATCCGGGTTTCTCCTACACCAGTAAGCACTAAATATCCGGGTTTCTCCTACACCAGTAAGCACTAAATATCCGGGTCTCTCCTATACCAGTAAGCACTAAATATCCGGGTCTCTCCTATACCAGTAAGCACTAAATATCCGAGTCTCTCCTATACCAGTAAGCACTAAATATCCCAGTCTTTCCTACACCAGTAAGCACTAAATATCCGGGTCTCTCCTACAGCAGTAAGCACTAAATATCCGGGTCTCTCCTACCCCAGTAAGCACTAAATATCCGGGTCTCTCCTACACCAGTAAGCACTAAATATCCCAGTCTTTCCTACACCAGTAAGCACTAAATATCCGGGTCGCTCCTACACCAGTAAGCACTAAATATCCGGGTCTCTCCTACACCAGTAAGCACTAAATATCCCGGTTCTCTCCTACACCAGTAAGCACTAAATACCCTCACTCACTAAGGCTTTGAAGAGCCTATGAAGTCTGTTTTAAATGATGGTCTGTTTTAAATGATGGTCAGTTTTAAATGATGGTCTGTTTTAAATGATGGTCTGTTTTAAATGATGGTCTGTTTTAAATGATGGTCTGTTTTAAATGATGGTCTGTTTTAAATGATGGTCAGTTTTAAATGTTTTAAATGATGGTCTGTTTTAAATGTTTTAAATGATGGTCAGTTTTAAATGTTTTAAATGATGGTCAGTTTTAAATGTTTTAAATGATGGTCTGTTTTAAATGTTTTAAATGATGGTCTGTTTTAAATGATGGTCTGTTTTAAATGATCGTCTGTTTTAAATGATGGTCCATCCCTCCATCCCTCCATCCATCCATCTATCCCTCCCTGGGTCTTGTCTCTGGGTTGGACTGTGGGTGTGCTTGTGGTTAAAGACATTGATACGAACCCGGAGATGAAGAGTGCCAGGGGAACCTATCAGAGAGCACTGGGTGTAAGCTACTACTATCCTATTGGCTGCTGTTGGAATCAGACACATCTTCATTCTTCTTCCATCCAGCCTGCTTTCACATCCAAGGCCCTTGTAGTCCCTGTCTTCTGTGCGTGTGTGTGCGTGCGTGCGTGCGTGCGTGAGTGTGTGTGAGTGAGTGAGTGCAGATGTGTGTGTGTGTGTGTGAGTGAATGATTGAGTGTGTGCAGGTGTGTGTGTGTGTGTGTGTGTGTGAGTGATTGAGTGTGTGCAGGTGTGTGTGTGTGTGAGTGATTGAGTGTGTGCAGGTGTGTGTGTGTGTGTGTGTGTGTGTGTGTGTGTGAGTGATTGTGTGTGTGTGTGTGTGTGTGTGTGTGAGTGCAGATGTGTGAGTGTGCGGTAAACATCTTATAGACACAGAAGGCACAGTGCTTAGACACTGATCACACTAACCCTCCTCCATGCCTGGCCCAGTTACATACACAGTGTTGGGAGCACTGGCAGATTTAGAGGTACTGTCTTCTTCCAGCTACTTCAGCAGGACATCAGCTCATTATGAATAAGAGAGACTGGCTGCACTACAGTAAGCTTTATGCATGGATTTGTAATGCTGCTCACATTTGTAACAGCGATTTCTCACTGGCTTGTTCTAATTCCTATTTATTCCAGTCATGTATTTTATACAACACTCAAGTAAAATTCTGATTTAACACCACACCAAAAAAACACACTCAATGATCACACTTTAAAAAATGGCTGATGTTGTTATTACTCCCCTGACAATGGTGAGGAATTCTGCGCTGTCTGTGTCTCCTGTTTTAATCTGGTTGGGTTACCTTACACGCTGTCAGTCACCACTCAGCATTCATTTTTCACAGTGTGTTACCTTGCATTACTCTTTGTTATATTCAGCAATCATCCCATTTAAATTACAAAAACATTTCAGTAAAATAATCCATGCATCGGCACAAGTTATTTATTTAAAAATAAATATGTTCTGTATTGCTGCCAGTGTAAGGGCTCGATTCAATCCGTATCGCCGAAGTTCAGCGTTATATCGCGCTTAAAATGTAAAGATAATTTCCGGTTGAGCCGACATATACAGAGTTTACCGTGAATACAGTCTCCGCATTTAAACTTCAATCACGCTGTAGCTCTGAACTTTGGCGATACAGGTTGAATTGAGTCCATCACCACGTCAACAATGTTACAGTCAGTCAACACTGGGGCTCGGGCTAGTGGTGTGACCCAGACTCCTCTCCTCCATGCCCAGACTGTGGCAGCTCATTCCTGGCTCCCCTCCCTCCCCTGGCAGGATCAATGACTAGGGCCATCCCAGCCCAGAGACCAGGGGTCAGCATCAAAAGCCCCCTGCCCACGTCCCTGCCACCTGGTGCTCTATTTAGGACGAGGGAGTACACTTCCAGTCCAGTCTGTGTGGACATGGAGCCAGAACAGGACCGTCGTGTGATCTCCCGCGCCCCCCCTCCCCTGCCACCCGCCCCCACAGGGAGAGGGTCAGGGGTCAACTCCATCAGACCACCACACGACTCACAGAGCCATTTGATGAGAGGATCTGTTTTTGATTTCATTATGCCAGTTGAATCCTGATCCTGAGCCCTCCTCTACGTGGTTATGATTTAGCGGTTGTTTGGAATGGGTTTAATGTGTCATCATGTTTGTTTTCAGGGATTGGTGGATGTGAAGTGGACCTGGTCATTGAAGGTTGGTAGATGGCTGTTTACCTCACTTGACTTTCAAACTAACACATAAAACAACAGAGAAACATTCATGATACAGTTTAATAGGTCATTAACTAATGGGGGCGGGGCAGATATGACACCATATTACAGTTATGATAATGAATCTGACATGTTTCTGACATAACACAATGCATGATAATGTCACTACCACACAGTCCTACCGAGGTACACCACAGGAAGATTGACCAAAAATATTCAGCCATTCTTGAAAGACAATGGAAGTTAAATATTTATAAGAGTTTTGACATTGATGCCTGCTCATTACAGCGTTAGACTTTACTGACTGACTTTACTTACTCTTGGAAGTATTTTATGGTCATTAACTTTTATACAACATGAAGACTCTGTTTCTCTGTGACAGATACTGTATGTCATTCAGGCTGTCAGAACATCATGAATACATATTAATTTCTAAATCTATTTATTGAGCTCTTCTTCCATTTCTTCCCTCCATTTTTTCCTCCAGTGCGTTAGCAGATCCCAGTATGTCCCCTAGTCTTGTGAACAAGGGATGAAAAGGAGAGGAAAAGGGTCTGATGAGTTTGGCAAAGGGAGGACGGAGGGGGAGACAGATGGCATGAAGTCTGCGTGGCTCTGGCCTGGTGCTAAAATCCTCCTCTCTCACATTCCAACAAATCCTAGCAGGAGGCTGGGGAGTCTGCCACATCACTCAGTGGATCCACAGGGTTCTCTCTGCGTTTCTCTCCTCTCTCCCCTGCAAGTCCCTGACCGAGGGTGTCAGCCCCCCTCCCATACCATATAACCACACCTCTAAATACATTCAAGGTATACGTCAGGATTTTGCCTTTATCTACTTCCCCAGAGTCAGAAGAACTAGTGGATACTATTTGTATGTGTCTGTGTCCAGTATGAAGGATGTAACTAGCGTTAGCGCAATGACCAAAAGTCTTATGGCATCTGCTAGCATTATAAAAAAAAGTATCCCTTTAACATAGTATGATGGGATTTGTGAGTTTATTGGTCTGTGGGATCGAATTGGGAGTGAACCTACACTCTAGCGTCAGATCTCATTGAGTAAACAGGACCAAAGCATGGAACAAAGACTGTAATCCATTTCTATGTGAGAAAGAAAACATAAGGAGACTTTCAGTTAGTCTTGTCATCCCCAGCTCCCGATAAGGAGGAAACACTAGCAAGTTGAGCCTGTCACAGGCCAGACATGCCCCGCTCAGATCGCCTCGTATCCTCCTCAGTCGGTCCGTCAGCAGGGCTTAAGTGTAACTGCATAGTAATCACACACAGACAGTATGCCACAGACAGTATGCCACAGACAGTATGCCACAGACAGTATGCCACAGACAGTATGCCACAGACAGTATGCCCTACCACTGGCCTGCTGTGACCGCATGACGTCTTTATGCGTTTCCACTTGCAGATTGTTTTGGATCGCGTTAGAATATTAGAGATGTACGTTGAGGATCAATGTTAAAAGTACATCAGCAATATGATCAAATCAAATCAAATTTTATGCTAATCATGTTTATAATGTCCTTTTTGGAATTTCTAGCTTTCTCTCTCTCTCTCTCTCTCTCTTTCTCTCTCTCTCTTTCTCTCTCTTTGCACTTTGCCTTCTACTCGTGCTAATGAGTGGCTCTTCTGAGAATAGAAGATGCTGTGAAAAGGTCACAGGAGGTTTGAGTATCACATTACTGATAATAATAATAAAAATAGCAATCTGTGCCAAATCTATCTCTGAGCTGTTTTTCCCTCCATATGGAATGTAATTTATTTGCAGTTGGTCATATGAATTGCTTTGCATCATTGTAAGGAAGTGTGTATCTCATTAGGATACAAAGGCTGTTGTTCATTTGTTGTTCTATGTTAATGTGGGATGCGTCTAAGACACCACCATGATGAAAGGTACAGTAGTGAACCATCTGGGTCGTACAGAGCCTCACACATCACAACCCCACAACATCTCAACCCCACAACATCTCAACACCACAACATCACAACATCACAACACCACAACATCTCAACCCCACAACATCTCAACACCACAACATCACAACACCACAACATCTCAACACCACAACATCTCAACACCACAACATCACAACACCACAACATCTCAACACCACAACATCACAACACCACAACACCACAACACCACAACATCTCAACACCACAACATCTCAACACCACAACATCTCAACCCCACAACATTACAACACCACAACATCACAACACCACAACATCTCAACACCACAACATCTCAACATCACAACACCACAACATCTCAACCCCATAACATCTCAACACCACAACATCTCAACACCACAACATCACAACACCACAACATCTCAACACCACAACATCACAACACCACGACATCTCAACACCACGACATCACAACACCACAACATCACAACACCACAACATCTCAACCCCACAACATCACAACACCACAACATCTCAACATCACAACACCACAACATCTCAACACCACAACATCTCAACACCACAACATCTCAACCCCACAACATCTCAACACCACAACATCTCAACACCACAACATCACAACACCACAACATCTCAACCCCACAACATCTCAACACCACAACATCACAACACCACAACATCACAACACCACAACATCTCAACCCCACAACATCTCAACACCACGACATCACAACAACACAACATCTCAACCCCCACAACATCACAACATCTCAACACCACAACATCTCAACACCACAACATCTCAACACCACAACATCTCAACACCACAACATCACAACGCCACAACATCTCAACACCACAACATCACAACACCACAACATCACAACACCACAACATCTCAACACCACAACATCTCAACACCACAACATCACAACACCACAACACCACAACATCTCAACACCACAACATCTCAACACCACAACATCTCAACCCCACAACATTACAACACCACAACATCACAACACCACAACATCTCAACACCACAACATCTCAACATCACAACACCACAACATCTCAACCCCATAACATCTCAACACCACAACATCTCAACACCACAACATCACAACACCACAACATCTCAACACCACAACATCACAACACCACGACATCTCAACACCACGACATCACAACACCACAACATCACAACACCACAACATCTCAACCCCACAACATCACAACACCACAACATCTCAACATCACAACACCACAACATCTCAACACCACAACATCTCAACACCACAACATCTCAACCCCACAACATCTCAACACCACAACATCTCAACACCACAACATCACAACACCACAACATCTCAACCCCACAACATCTCAACACCACAACATCACAACACCACAACATCTCAACCCCACAACATCTCAACACCACGACATCACAACAACACAACACCACAACATCTCAACCCCCACAACATCACAACATCTCAACACCACAACATCTCAACACCACAACATCTCAACACCACAACATCTCAACACCACAACATCACAACACCACAACATCTCAACACCACAACATCACAACACCACAACATCACAACACCACAACATCTCAACACCACAACATCTCAACACCAAAGCTTTACACAAACATTTAAATCCACACAGATACATTTCAAGTTAAAAACTGAAAACCTGATAATACATTCCACGCCTAGAACCGTAAAGGTTTTTTTAATTCAGCTGATTACATTCAGCCACAAAGCCATAGTAGACATTATTATAGATAGATCTGACATTCACAAGTGGATCTGCACTAACTTTCCCTCCCTCCCTCCATACAGCACAGATACAGAGACAGAGAGAGACAGAGAGAGACAGAGAGAGACAGAGAGAGACAGAGAGAGACAGAGAGACAGAGAGAGAGAGAGAGAGAGACAGAGACAGAGACAGAGAGGGGTTGGCCGTCCTTCCTCAATGGCAGGGCAGAGTGGCATCATGACATTACCATCCCCATGCCCGCTGGCACAGCTATCACCCACAGGATGGGAGAGTAGCAGGGTCGATGGCCCCATGTTGGCTCCTGGCTCCATCCCCTTCTGTACCCTTTGTCCCCCTCCATCCCCTCTCTCAGAGAAAAGGCAAGATGGCTTCCGCCAGTCTCTCAGTGTTGATCAGAGGCCAGACCTCCATTAGCTAAAGGTCCGTTAAGGCCAGTGGATGGGGTCCTGGATGGGTCCTGTGTGCTTGTCCTTTGGGGGGACCCAGACCCACTCTCAGGCCCAGCCAGGGAACATGTCCGTGTCACCGGTTTCACCATGTTCTGTGCCGTCTCCACAGCTCCCTATGGCCATGGTGGTGGGAGGATGTCCCCCCCTGTGCAGGGTCGATGCAGCCAGCAGGCAGCCCCCTTCCATTACTATCTCCATTCTGTTTGATCTCAGCCACATTATACCACACCATTATACCACACCATTATACTACACCATTATACCACACCATTATACTACACCATTATACTACACCATTATACCACACCATTATACCACACCATTATACCACACCATTATACTACACCATTATACCACACCATTATACCACACCATTATACCACACCATTATACCACACCATTATACTACACCATTATACCACACCATTATACTACACCATTATACCACACCATTATACTACACCATTATACCACACCATTATACTACACCATTATACCACACCATTATACTACACCATTATACCACACCATTATACCACACCATTATACCACACCATTATACCACACCATTATACTACACCATTATACCACACCATTATACTACACCATTATACTACACCATTATACTACACCATTATACCACACCATTATACCACACCATTATACCACACCATTATACCACACCATTATACTACACCATTATACCACACCATTATACCACACCATTATACCACACCATTATACTACACCATTATACCACACCATTATACTACACCATTATACCACACCATTATACCACACCATTATACCACACCATTATACTACACCATTATACTACACCATTATACCACACCATTATACCACACCATTATACCACACCATTATACCACACCATTATACCACACCATTATACCACACCATTATACCACACCATTATACCACACCATTATACCACACCATTATACTACACCATTATACCACACCATTATACCACACCATTATACAACACCATTATACCACACCATTATACCACACCATTATACTACACCATTATACCACACCATTGTCCCTTTCCCAAAATCAAAGACTTGTTCTAATTTTCTCCCTCCAATAGAATGCCACAGTAAATGAGGTGGTTAGCTCCTACTATGGATGATCACAGCGGCACAATTACATCAAATTGCCAGGCCAGACCCGTGGTTTCACATCGCTGAATACCTTATAAGCCTGTGAATGAATGGGGGATAATTGTGGTGATAAACAGTGTGGAGGCTGAGTCTGCCGTCGGGTGGGATCCATTTCCTGTGTTGTCAGGGGCACCAGTGATGGAGAGGGCTGTGCTGCACACACAGAGAAAGGCAGATGAGATTATTTGCATACACATACACACACATACACACACACACACTCACACACACACACATGGATGATGATTGTCTCTAGCTTCTGTCAGGTTGTGTTTTTCTACAGTCATGGAGACCTCATCCTGGGAAATTGAGCAATTTCTGATTGAAAACAGTGCCGGTAATTAGAGTACTCACTATTTGTAACCACTTGGCATTACATTAGTATGCAAAGCTGGCAGTCAGCTAATCTGGGGGAAAACGTTTGTTTCCTTAATTGCCCTCTTAGGACAAAAGTAAAGGAAAGGGGAGGGAACATAGTATAACGTTAACTTGCTCCTGCTAGAAGGGAGGCTGGAGTGTTCAGGGGACGTGGCTCCCTCAACACAGGGGTTACACACATACAGTACATACAGTACATACTGTACATACAGTACATACGGTACTTACATACACACACACACACACACACACACACACACACACACACACACACACACATACATACATAGATAGATAAACAGTGATTTGGCATATGACCTTTACAACGTAATCTTCCTATCAGACTCTTTGTATGAAGGCATATCAATCCACCTGGTCTGTGTCAGGCCTGTCATTCCTCTCTATCCTACCTGCCTCCTCGCCATGGCGACACTACCTCACACGGCTGAAAGGTTACCCCGTCTTCTCATCATCTTCAGCTGTCTTTCTCATTCTACCCATTCCGTGTTAGCTCTTTGTAACAGGGTAAGAATATTAGCCCTCTCTACACCAATGTCTTTAATAGGTTATTATAGTCCCACCCTGATGACGTCATCCCTGCAGGCACCTTTGACTTTAAATTGCCTCCTGTGTTAATGTAACAAAATATGTATATAATTACTGTGTAAAAAGTTAGTAAGTTCAAGCACTTATGCACTACTTGACACTTTAAATATATAACGTTTTTGCATGTAGTGATTTTGCAATGGTAAGTGCTATGCAGAAGCCTACAATCACCTGTCTGGTACAATGTAATTTTCCTTAATTCCTCCCCTGTCGAATGACGTCACCGTTTCTTAAAGCACAGCTGTCAGAGAAGTCTTAATCTACAATCCCTATTCTATATGAGATGAGTCTCTGCTCTCATCCCAATCATGACGCTATCATCTGCCCTTCTGCTCCGACCTTTCCTTACTGCAATCAGGGTCCTCCTTCCACCCAGCTTACCTTTAGAGTTGGCTCTCCATCTGACCTTTATAAGGTACATGCACATGTACACTATTATTGTTACGTTCCCCAGCCTATAAAACCAAAAACTGACAGAGTCACTGACAACAACCAAAATGAAACAGGTGGGGTTTTAGGAGGGGTTCTGAAAGACACTCATGCCGATGTCCACTGAAAGTTGACTAGCAACAAGAACTGGGCCCTAAAAGACACCCACCATGAGCACCCTCTAAATTTACCCACTAAGAGGCAAACAAAAGAAAGAAAAGAAAAACCCACACCAAACTTAAAGACAGGAAGCAAAACAAAAAGGTGGAGAAAATATAGAACAGGGAAGAACAGATAAAGGATTGTCTTTCTAGAAACATAATTGGGAACGCCAGCTAAAGGTGTTGACCCTCCACATCTCTCAAGACAACTGGAGCACTGGGCCAGCCGCTCTCAAATAGCACCTGTGCCAACACAGATGGAAACCCCTTCCAGCTAATGAGATGGACAAACCAGCACAGGTGGAACACAAACTGACTAACGAGGTGCCACCAATCGGTGCGCCCTACATGCTAAAGTGCTATAAAGTCCAACCTCAAAACGTAAATGGAAAAAAACCCTGTAACTATTATCAACAGGGAAGTACACTGTACGCCCTATCATCTCCTCTGTAACAATCTCTCTCACCCATTGGTTGACCTGACATTGGTATGGATTTACATTTAAACTCTATTATACACTTTTCTTTTGCCAAGTACCACCAAGACATATGATGTGCATTTGACAACAAATGTTGGCTTTCTTCCTATACCTTCAATATGGATGGAGAATGATTTTCTGCGATTGCAGGGCTGGAGGATTCACAGCCTGGCAAGCTTCATGGTCAGATGTTCTGTTGGCTCGTCCTGCACACAAAGTAAAATACAGCCCAATTAAAACTGTCTGCAGCCTGGAAAAAGACGCAACAATGACAGGATCATACAAGAACGTCAGGTCACACTTTCATATGGAAATAATATTGAGGCTTTTTCCTAAAACTGGATAGATGTGGCTATTGGTGCATCTTTTCTGGGTTTTGTGGTGTATTTACCTGTTTCGATAAAATATGGTATATTGATCTTGGCAGTGTTTTATGAGTGAACCCCATATGATGAACATGAGTCCATCCGGGATACATCTTAGATGATTCATTACTATTCACTGCACAATACATCACAGCAAAACATGTGTCTTGTTATTCATATAGCAACTAAAATCTACCATTGTCCTTAATTTGAGCAGTTTTAATGGTTTGATGATTGCAGCTGATTTAAAAACATTGTTTCCCAGTTTAAACTATGCCTGCATAGGGGCCTACTGAGTGGAAGACTGACAGGAACTGAGTCAAAGTGAATGAAATACTCATATTAGGTTATTTTGTCAAATATGATGAAATTTATCAACATAATTTAAAAAATTGAAAATGATTAATAAAAGTCAAGACCATATCAATGCATTCTGGTTTAGGATTATACCTTAGATCAATATATAGATCAATATATCTTTACAAATCAGACTATAGCAAAACACAAATTCAATCACATTATTTCAGCTGGATTGACTATTGACAGGTAAGAGACAGGTTTACAAATAAGTCATTTTTCTATTAGCAGGCATAGGTTAACATTATATGGCCTTCAAATTATGATAGTTATTATCCGATAAGTTTTGAGCATTGGATTCCTGCATTGAAGAGCATGGCTGATGAATTACTTGGAAAATGGGGTCCCTATAAATTATTATTGTTGTAAAAACAATTCGAATTTGCTCAATATAAAGAACAATGGATTGTCTTCTTTACGTAGATGAACTTTTGTACACCTGAAGTCAAGTCTTCATGCATCACAGGAGCGCAGGAGAGGCAAAAACTGCTACGAAGTGTAATTGTTCCCATAGTCCGCAAAACAAACACCACGTGCAATGTTTCTGTCACCTTTCGTCAAGGCAATACTTTCTTCTGTTCAACTATTCCATTATCTTACAGCAAGTCCTTGTCTATCTTATCTATATTTTAATAGACCTATTCACGCTTCGAGAACAATTTAAAGCTACTTTCCAAATTCAGACGATTTCACAGTGAGACGGTTAGGATATTGCCTTTTGACTTATTTCGATAAAAGTTTAATTTCTTCCATTTGTATTTTGAATTGACAAAAGGGCTGAACCACAACTTTGACAAAAGATTGAATGGGAGAGAATCGTTAACCTTTTAACTTGTTTTTAAAACTTTTTACATCAATAGAGGGGTGAAAGTTCGGTGCCACAGGTGAAGAAAACAAGCTGTTGAGTTTATCCCTGTTTAAATCACTGCCTGCTATTTATTTACATTGGTCATCTTATTATTTTGTCGTCATCATATTATCTTGCTAGCCTATTCACCCAAAATAATTCTAATTAAATGTATATACTTAAATACATACTCCCAGTAATTGTAATGTCCTATCACAAATACATTTCGCAGAGCCTTGCTGCGTTTTGAATTTTCTGCCACAATCTTTTCAGACCTCTATTAAAGAAGTATCTAGGCAACTGAAACGCAGACGTTTCGGGGAAGGATAAAAAATGTGTGATCATAAGAATGTGATGTTACATGTATTATATGATCGTAAACCATTATAACTCATTATAAAACAAACACAGCTTTAAGGTTATTGTAAATTAGAAACATATGGATTTTAGGATAGAAAAGGTTAATTTCCCTCCAGATTTGGTCATTTAAAGCAAACAAATATGACGTCTTAGATAAGGTTGAAGGTTAGGGAAATGTACGAGAAAATGTACAACTAAAAAGCAAACTTACCCTGTACAAGATCCCAACTTGAGAACACATATCTGACACATTTACATAATTTATCCAGTCCCTATTTGACTTATTTTATTTATGAGGTGTAATTTCGTGTTGTCTTTTCCAAAATAATAAATACTACGCTTTTAACGTAATTTAGGCGCGCACGTGGTCTGTAACGAAATAGAATAGCTGGGACTGAAATGTTTATCGTTCACATTCAGCGAGCCATCAATCAAACAAATACATGCTCGTCTTTAGATTTAGGCTACGGCGTCAACAAAATAAATAAGTTATTAGCCGTTAACATCTTTTAAACCGTTTCATATCTGACTGCAGACTATTATTCAATAAAAGTTTAACTTAAATAGGAAAATACACATTTACATTTTAGTAATTTAGCAGACACTCTTATCCAGAGCGAGTTAAAGGAGCAATTAGGGTTAAGTGCCTTGCTCAATGGCACATCGGCAGATTTTTCACCTAGCCGCCACACACTTAATCAGGATCACCTGAGAAAACATTCACACTCATAAACCCTCGAATCAATTTCGGAATAATTTTCCATCTTTAACTTTTACGCTTTTGTTCCCTACTGACCTATTTATTATTCGATTCCCTTCTATTCAATATTGACATTGTTATTGCATTTTAGCCCAATAATATTTGATAAACGGTTGTTTTACTGCTCAGTATAATTATACACCCTGTTTCTATGCCTTAATAGCCTAAATAATATTATTATGAACATTTAAACTAATTGCTTTGTAACTGAAATGATCGACAATAAGGTATGGTCATTACCGGGGGCAAACCAGGAAATTACCTTGACATAAAGGTAATTTCAGTTTCCCGGTGCAAAACAAAAATGTCTGTAGAGTTTCATACCGTCCTACTTTGACGAAGTTTCAAAGGTAAATTCAGAAGTCACGTTTTTAATCCATATTTTTCCAAATACAGAAAACAACTGATATTCAACAATGACAGGTAGGCCTACTTTTTGACGACTTGATTCCGGTTTAAATGTTATTTTAAGTAGTGAATAGATGTAACTCTTCCTTAACTGTGTCAGTGAGAGTGTGTACACTGGAGGGGGTAATCCACGTAATTTACACAATGCATAGGGCTGTGTTTACATGGGATAGAGGGCCTCATCTTTTTTCCACCGGACATAAATGCTGAAGTGGTGCATCGCCTTCTTGTGAAAAGGGGCCTTTTCGGGGCGATATGTGGAGAACACTTCAGGAGCTTTGAATCAATCCTATTGCAACTTTCTTTTGGTACGCTAAATTGTCCTAAACAGTTTCACCCGCGAGGGACGAGCCATGTCCACCAAAACACCTGTGAATGCAGTCAGCAAGCCAGGCTAGGCTATGGCCTGTTTTACGGTGTCTATTAATAATTTAAGAGAATCACACAATTGTCCAACTTCGAGATAAATAGACACAATATTTCGTAATATATATAAATAGAATGCTACTATGAAGAAGATCTATTTAGGATATTTTAATTGTCAATAAAATAGGCTAGAAATTGTGTGCAATCATCAAAATATCCATCTCTGATTTCCGAACTGTTCGCTACAGTAAATTAGCAGCATATTCCAATTTGTCACAGAAAACTTTTGTTGGATAAATTGTCGTATCTATTTAAAATCACACAAAGGTAACAACCTGAAGTGTTTTAGGTTTCGCTAGGCCAAGGCAGGCCTACGTTATTTCCACAGCTCTTATTGGCTTTAGTAGTGGGTCAGCAATTATTTCAATCTGGATTTTGGTGTCAAACCATAACCGCAATGCTTTATCATTTTTTTTTTCATGCTTCAGTGTTTCCTTTTCTTGAATTAAGATAAGGCTCTACGTCTTAGAAATAGTTACGCTATACATATGTACATATTAGTAGTCGGACTATTGGCTATTCAACGTTATGGTCGGCTATATTATTTCCTATTATTATCTAGGAAATGCAACAACACATGAAAATATAAATAGTAGTTAGGCCTTAAATAGCCCAATTACAACAAATGTTGAATTGCATGAAAAACAATGGGTCATACGAGAAACATTTGTTCATGTTCTCAAAATGTGCCATTATTTTATTAGGCCGACAATGTCTCAGCAGGATGAAAAGGCACGATATCCACCAATCAAATGCATCACTTTTATGAAACCTGCATGATAGGATGGATTATCTAAACGTAAACACAATTCACGTCAAATGTCTTTCTTGAATGGCCCACCGATGGCAGACATTATAGTATACTCTTTTTAAAAAAAAATCTGCATAGAACCAAAAAGGTTCTATTGCTTGCTTCATATATGGCACCCCTATAGGTTCTATATAGAACCGTTTTGTAGGGTTCTTTGATCAGAACCCCAGGGGTTCTTCTTCAATTAACCAACAATTGTTGAGGTTTTATATGGGATCCCTTGGGGTTCTATATGGAACACAAAATCTGTTCTATATAGAACCTTAACAGGTGCCATAGATTAAGCAAGCATAGAACCCTTTTTGCTTGTATCCATAACTGTTTATTCTAAGAGTATATAACATGGCCAATCGAAACCGTAACCCTTTAACTTAGTCTGTTCCTTGAACAGTGTAAATATTGATAGCTGCATATAACCGCCATTAGGGATGACCCTAATTGAAGTACTTCTGGTGCATGGCTCTACCCTTCTCTACGTTGAGCCCTATAACGTATATATGCTACACATGTTATATAATATCAGTTGTTGTATAACTCACAATTTGGGTTACAAAGGTAAAACGGCTTGCTACTACATGATATTAAAACATGTAGTTTCTACAAACGGATTAATTCCGTAATTCATATCACATTAACTGTAGTCTAAATGAAAACGTGACATTGTTACATAGCCTATAACGTGTGTTGCAAGAAACATGAACTGTCCAATTACTGACATTGGAAGGAATGTGAAATATATTGCAAACTATTTAACACGCACGACCAAAGCAAAAATCCGTCCCTTTCCAGTTTGAAAGAATGGCAAACTAATATTTTACCCTCAATCACATATGGATAAAAACTGTGCCCAATCCCTTATTTAGCACACAATCAATTATTCCCTAGTTTGACTCTCAGCCATTTTTAAATACACTTCACCACATTTCAGATGTCTGTCTTTGGTGGTTCCCCTAATTACGTTTTTCATGAAGGGCGGCACTGAATTATTTTGGCACTGCCAGGTAAATTCATGTGATAAATTGGAACATTCTTTTTTAATCCCCGCTAATCCCAATTCTCATGGTGCGGAGATCTGAGGCGCAGACGTCACGTGGCGCCCAGGTTGCATCTCAGGTGAGCCTCGCGTGGAAGGGGGGCGCGAGGGGTATGTTCCCGCCTTTACAGGCATAAAACACGATTACCAGATCATTATTAATCAAGCCTTTTCTTCATGAAATTGTACATTCAGTTAAGATGCACTTTATCTAATGAGTGGAGGACTAAATAGCTAAGTGTGACTGTAGGGTATATCGAATAGTCCAAGTAGCTCATATTTCTTCCATTTCAATGAATAAATCAACAGTGATATGGAATTCGTTTTTTTCTCTTTAATGGATGCTCTAATTACGTCCTTGTGACAGGGGGACAGATGAGCTTGTATCACTAGAGTTGGGGATAGCATGACTTCGTTGTTATTTTCAGTTTGACATCTTTGTTTTTATTAGAACATGGCACTTTTGGTGCATAACAGTTAGTGATTACAACAATAACTATTCATAAATGACAGATTTGAGATTTGCATGGACAAATAATTATGTTACTGTTAATGTTGCTCTCTGAGTTTGGAAGTGGTGTATAATGCCACAGAGCATTGATAAAACAGAATGTTAAGCTTAGACTGTAGTCTAATGATAAACACTACAGTTTCTTCAGTAGTTGCAACAGAATATTAACACAACTTTGTGACTTCAGTTCATAGTGGGTGTGTGTGCTTGGCACCCCCTGAATTTACCTTCTAAGCATCCTTCATTTGTAGTCGGTAGGAAATGAAAGAGTCAATCTCTGCTCTGGCAGTTCCTGTGTCACTCTCTGCATGAGAGGCCGGGAGAGAACTGTTGAAGCAGATAGCATGCTCAAGCCGGATCTCTGGAGAACCTGACATCAAAGAGGACCAAACCTCACATGGAGAGCACTTTAAGCCAGGCACGACTGTGACAACAGAACAACCCAATATGTGAATGTCACTTTTGTCAAAACCGAACGCTGACACAAAGACTAGAACCATTTTATGGCAGAGAAAGCCAGAGATCTGTACTCACAGTCCTACATCCTTGGGACCTCGGAGATTGATTAAGTTGCTAGGGAAGATGAGTGACTGTCAAAGTATTTGTCAAAATCCATGTTGATGAGAGTGGCTAGTGTCGAGCAAACAGGGTTTGGTGTTTGTTTCTAAGCGTCCATATTGACAAGGCATAGACATGGTCCGGATGTGTAACGTCTTCCACAGACCCGTCAACTGACAAGGACAAAGCTTGATCTTGAAATTGAGAAATTCTAAGGCCAACGGCAAGACTTTGCTCTGATAGCAGCACTTTATTTAGTAAAAACTGCTGTCTAGTTTGTTGAAGTTGTCTGCTCTCCCCCTTCTGAATCCTGATGTGTTGAGTAGGAAAACTAAACCTACGATGAAACATAGTGTTCTATCTTATCCTGGGTTTAAACTCTGAAGTTAGTCTTGACCTTTCTTAATCTCCCGCTGGGAGCAGTCAAGGAAGTGGCTCTAAACTCAATCCTGGTTTCTCTAGTCCTAAACAGTATGCCGATTCAACAGGTCTAATACTTGAGCTTGTATTCGGACGCTATTTCCAAGACGAAATCTGATACCCAAAGCGCTTTCCTCTTCAAAGTAGTCTCCTGTTGTGCTTTGTGACCACAACAGTGTCAATCTCGTTTGTTCAAAGTCCCATCCCTGTGTCAGCTTTCAGTTGCTGTCTATACATTCTCTCTTGAAAATACATTTGAGGCTTTGAAGGCTGGCCTGAAAACACTAGTGAAAATAAGACATTTAAAAAAGTTTCAATTAATATTACAGTTAATGAACATTCCAGTTGTGTAGGCTACACATCGAAAACAATGTTAAGATTAACATTTTGAGTAAAAATGTCAAAAAAAAAACTAATGTCAATTGTTTTGAGGGGTTGATCATTGCATGTTTCCTCAGTATAGGAGTATTGATTGTAATATATTATATTATATTATATTATTATTATTATAATATTGATTGAAATATTAATAATGTAAAGCTATAAACTAAAGTGTTTTAAGGCCACAGTAACCAGCATGCACTGTAATCTCTGCAAGCATGCACTGTAATCTCTGCGTCAGAGAAAATATCCATTGAGATGTTAGGCTTTTTTATTTCATTGATTCACATCAATATCACATGATTCACCTTGTCACATAAAGACACAACAGATGAATATGAAGTATAAGGCTATTTGGTGTCTGGATAAATGAAAAGCCCCCCCCCCCCCCCCATATTCCTAACAGACAGATCTGACCTAGACAAAAGCAAGCGGAAAAGCTGCAGATCAACGAATACCAAGTGATTGGGAACGTTCGACTGACAATGATCAGATGAAAAGAGCGGCGATCTCAATAAACTTGTCATTCAGCCTTTCAAGGTTCAATCATATCTGAGGTTTTTTGCATGACTATGAGCCCCACGTTTCCTAATCCTCAAAGGTTCTCGGTGCTACTTGGCTTTGCACTGTAGTCATTCAAGGTCACAACCCGTCAGGAAATATGGGCTGCCATAGCAACACAAAGATGGCTTCTGAAGGCTTAGCATAATTCTTCCCTAATAGAAAAATAACAGCGCCAAATCCCGTCCTTAGTGAACTGGCTTATTTGATGGAGGCAGACTCCCACCTGTGAAGCACATAGTCACCACTCTAATGTGCTAGACCACTAGGAGATGAGAAAAGGTCTATCTTTGAAAAAGTGTGGGGGGGGGGGTGCCTCGAACCAAGCCAAATTCTTTCTCTTCAATACTGCTGAAAACAACCCACAGTACGTCTCAGACTAGCTTGAGCTCTTTGAAAGCAGAAATTATAAGCTGCCAAATGAATTGTAGTCTCTAAATAATACTTATCTTTGAAGAGCTTATGCATCTCTCTTTCTGTGAAAACTAGTGGAGAAAAACGTCTGCTCACATTGGCAGAAAACCTCAAGAGATGTTTTATTTTCATTCGGAGAATGATTGAACACAGCCCACATCACATGAAACTACATTAAAAGATAAAAAGAAATAAGCAATATTTGAAAACTTTTTTCACAAATATATTTATTATATTCCGAGAGTTTAAGTTGTATTCTTGAGAAGGAAGACATACGTGGTCATGGACTATCATGGGTCCCTATAGATTCTCATGTCTTCACTCAGAATCCCAGCGAGCTCATTAAACACAATGAAACAAACAGAATAGACTATAACCTTATGAAAGCAGGAGACCAACCAACCACGGCAAGGAATGCACCTTTGCACTCTAGATGCAGTGAAACGGTTTGTTTTTGTATGTATGCTTGTGCACCTGTGTCACGTGTGTGTGTCAGGGAGGAGAGGAGGAGTGTACTGTGGAATAGACTGTCAGGTCATGTATTCGTGTGATCTCTATCTGCATTGTAACCCTCTCCTCTCTCGTTCCGACTGATAGCGGAAGCAGTAGTTGGATACGTAACTCATTCTGCTAGTGCTCGGCTACCTGAGTCAGCCATTTCTAGCCTCAAAGGATTTCTGTTTGTTCACTGTAATCTCCAGATGGAGACCCTCTTCTCACTGTCTCTGGCGTAGTCACAGTACTATCTCACGGTCTGTCTGTCTGTCTGTCTGTCTGTCTCTGGCGTATGCCTGCTACTTGTCTTATTACGGGGTGTTTAAAGAATATTTCAGCCTGGCAGGATAAAGAAAGATGCCACCTCATTCCCCGGCTATGGATAATCTTCTTTCATTGTGAGGGATGCTTTTATATTCGGCGGTGCTGTGTTCAATAGCATCTCAGGTAGTCATAGTGACACCACAGAATCAGAGGAAGATAATCATTGCGAGAAATAGCTGGAATGCTTGCTGTTGCCCTAATGATTCTATCAATAACAGAATCACTGAATGCTCAAGCACTTTCATATTGTGATATCTTCCTTGCAGCCAAAGAGAGTTATCAAATGTTTCCACAGTTTTCTTAATTTAACATCAGCGTTCCGGGTTGCAGTAAGCTTACGGGTGGTTTATTTGTAGTCTTTGTTATGCAAATTAGCATGCAACCTTCATTGCTTTTTTTTATCGATACATCTTTCAGCTGTTGGGCACATATCCAACATTTATATGTTCGGAATATTTTTTTCAAAATCGTACTGTTATCCTCTGTGTCATAGTTGTTTGTGCGTCATAGGCGTACTTACATTACAGTTTAAAAACTATTTAGATGCTATTTTCACTATATATTTTACCTCTTGGGGATGTAATTTGGAAACATAATGTTAACTTCCATTGCTATGTGGACGACACACAGCTGTACATTCCGATGAAACTTGGTGATGCCCCAAAATTGCCTGCCCTGGAAGCCTGTGTTTCAGACATAAGGAAGTGGATGGCGGCAAATATTTTACTTTTAAACTCTGACAAAACAGAGACGCTAGTTCTAGGTCCCAAGAAACAAAGAGATCTGCTTTTGGATCTGACTATTAATCTTGATGGTTGTACAATCGTCCCCCAAAAAACTGTGATGGACCTCGGCTGATCCATCTTTTAACGAACATATCAAGAATGTTTCAAGGACAGCTTTTTTCCATCTTCGTAACATTGCAAAAATCAGAAATGTTTTGTCCAAAAATCATGCAGAAAAGCTAATCCATGCTTTTGTCACTTCTAGATTAGATTACTGCAATGCTCTACTCTCCGGCTACCCGGATAAAGCACTAAATAAACTTCAATTAGTGCTAAACACGGCTGCTAGAATCCTGACTAGAACCCAAAAATGTGATCATATTACTCCCTGCAAAGCATTATATGGGCTTGCTCCTACTAATCTCTCAGATTTGGTCCTGCCGTACATACCTACACGTACGCTCCGGTCACAAGACGCAGGCCTCCTTATTGTCCCTAGAATTTCTAAGCAAACAGCTGGAGGCAGGGCTTTCTCCTATAGAGCTCCATTTTTATGGAATGGTCTGCCTATCCATGTGAGAGACGCAGACACGGTCTCAACCTTTAAGTCTTTACTGAAGACTCATCTCTTCAGTAGGTCCTATGATTGAGTGTAGTCTGGCCCAGGGGTGCAAGGGTGAACGGCAAGGCTCTGGAGCGACGAACCACCCTTGCTGTCTCTGCCTGGCCGGTTCCCGTCTCTCCATTGGGATTCTCTGCCTCTGACCGTATTACAGGGGCTGAGTCACTGGCTTACTGGTGCTTTCCATGCCATCCCTAGGAGGGGTGCGTCACTTCCTGTCCGGTTTGTCGCCCCCTCTGGCTTGTGCAGTGGAGGGGATCTTTCGTGGGCTATACTCAGCCTTGTCTCAGGGTAGTAAGTTGGTGGCTGTTGATATCCCTCTATTGGTGTGGGGGCTGTGCTTTGGCAGAGTTGGTGGGGTTATATCCTGCCTGGTTGGCCCTGTCCGGGGGTATTGTCGGGTTATTGTTGGAAGGGGCCACAGTGTCTCCCAACCCCCCCTGTCTCAGCCTCCAGTATCTTTGCCGCAATAGTCTGATGTTATTATTCGGTGTCTTGTGTGAATTTAAGTATGCTCCCTCTAATTCTCACTCTCTCCCACTTGACCTCCCCTCCCGGAGGACCTGAGCCTTAGGACCATGCTTCAGGACCACCTGCCCTGATAACTCCTAGCTGTCCCCAGTCCACCTGGTTGTGCTGCTGCACCGGTTTCAACTCTTCTGCCTGCGCTTATGGAACCCTGACCTGTTCATCAGACGTGCCACCTTGTCCCAGACCTGCTGTTTTCATCTCTCTCTCTCTCTCTCTCTCTCTCTCTCTCTCTCTCTCTCTCTCTCTCTCTCCCCCCCCGCACCCGCGCTCTTTCGCACCGTACCTGCGCTCTCTACCGCATCTAAATGCCTGGCTATGAAAAGCCAAGTGACATTCACTCCTGATGTATTTACCTGTTTCAACCTCTACAACCACTATGATTATTATTTGACCCTGCTGGTCATCTATGGACGTTTGAACATCTTGGAGAAAGAACTGGCCTTAATGGTAATGAATTGTTATAATCTCCACCTGGCACATCCAGTAGAGGACTGGCCACCCCTCAGAGCCTGGTTCCTCTCTAGGTTTCTTCCTAGGTTTTTGCCTTTCTAGGGAGTTTTTCCTAGCCACTGTGCTTCTACATCTGCACTGCTTGCTGTTTGGGGTTTTAGGCTGGGTTTCTGTATAGCACTTTGTGACATCGGCTGATATAAAAAGGGCTTTATAAATACATTTGATTAGATTTTGCTCCCAGAGTCTCCACCATTGTTGCCCAGAGAGCCCTCTTTATGAATCCCTCTCTGCATTCTTGACGCTCACCCCTTATTGTGGGCTGATTTGGCTTGGTGTCTTCACGTTGAATGGGTAATGACAGTCATAATGGTCATATATGGAGTCCCCCTGGCCTGTACAGTAGGCACTCAATGACCGTCTGACAGCAGTGTAATTAAATCAGCACTGTATGCACGATTGACCAACGCGAGGCCAGACTCCCCCGCTGTTCCCTGAAGGGAATCCCACTGAATCTCTCCCAAAGCCTCCAGTTTCAGAGTCTTACACCGGGCACCTTTCCACATCAAAGCACTGCACCCCTTAAGGACTCACATCTCCAGGAAAGAATGGCCTCAGCTGAGATACAGACACCGCTGGTCTAATTTGCCTTGCCTGCACATCCCTCCTCCCTTGGGTCCGGTCCATATCCGAAACTGAAGTGGCTATCTGATGAGATCACACGGAGAGGGTGCGGGAACGTAAAAGCAAGGAGTTACTACGTATCCTACCAGGAGCCTCCAAAGGTTTCTATTAAAACACGTTCAATATGCCGGTCAGGGCTTTCAAAGTGCTGGACACCCTCTAACCCCAGGCTCAATGAGGGGAATCTGGACCCCATTAATGTAATGAGTCCAAGGTATTAGTATTACAAAGCCAACTGTGAAGTCTCTCTCTTTTTTCATCTCTGGTGGAGTTTTTAAGGAGTGATCCGCCAACTTGGGAGTGACAAAGGAGAGCAGGGAGAGAGAGAGGAACGTGATTCTAATCTGAGATCAATTTCCAGCTGTCAGTCTTCAGAGGGCAATTTCCAACAGTTAGGAACTTGCCCCAGCGTAAAACACAGATGACCAACGCAGAGTGTAACATTTACTGTCGTCAGGAGGGAGCTCTCCCTGCTTTTTGCCTTTTCTTCAGACCCGTTAATGTTTCTGAAGGGTGATGAAAAGAGCAACTAGAACAATATAGTGTGGCGATGGGAGACATATTTGCATAACTTTAACCTGGCTCTGATGGAAAAGCGCGAGTTGTGAGCGTCCGCCATTTTGTTTCTCGTTAAACAAAACAAAGCGGACTATGTTAGGGATTATACTCCTCTTAGCAACATCGTGTATCTCAGCAGTCTGCCCCTCAGCAGTCTGCCCCTCAGCAGTCTGCCCCTCAGCAGTCTGCCCCTCAGCAGTCTGCCCCTCAGCAGTCTGCCCCTTGACACAGTAAAACCTAAGTGAGAGTGGGTTGGACAGCTAAGTCCTGCATGTCGGGTAGGTTGCCGCGCGTCTGACAGTCACCTGTAAGACATTAGGGACACAGTGGAGTGGTGGAGTGTGCCAAGGTCCTTCAACCAGGAAGCAGCAGCTGCTGAAGATAATTAAAGGCATAGTAACACAGCCCTGCTCAGACCCACTTCAAACACTTCCTCTACATGCAAGCCTGGTGTCCCATCTCTGGGGTGTCGGAGCCCATCAGGGGCCCAACGTGACCTGATGCAGCCGCATGCTGGGCCCCGGGTCTGACCTGATGACCGGGGGGTGAGGCCAGGGTGGGGGTGGCACTGTGGGGCGCACCTGGGCCAGACTTACCTGTGCCTGGGTGTCTGCACGGCGGATCGTGACATGTGGCTGTGTGGGCGTCAGTAAGGGGACTAACCTGCACAACAAAGACAGAGAGGGGGCATAGGTGAAAGGTCAGGAGGAGAGGGGAGGCTTAGGAAAAACACACATCAGGCACATTAACTAAACATGATCAGACAGACACATGCTCTGGAACAGAGGCAGAAACAGATGCCTTTTAGATGTTCTGGAGAAATGTAAGCCTAACCTAAACACGGCGTCTTTGAAAGGACTTTGCTTAATGTAAGCCTTGCCTTAATTAATAAGACAGACTATAATGACAACGTTCAGCCTATATCGGCTGACAGAAGATCATTATAAAAGGATGCCGGTTGCTCAAATCAAAGATGGCAGTACAGTATTCCTATCCTTCCAGCCAGAACTACTGATGAATGTTGGGAATGAACATAGAAATGTGCAGCTCTGCCAGAACTCCAAACCCATTGAGGAAAAGTAACCTATAATATTTTTTGAAACACACGCTCAATATGAATCTGTCTATCAATCACTCAATAGTGTAGGTTATTATCGAGGGAAACGTATGGAATTGGAGCCGTTATACAATTATCCATCACTCAAACGTTATGTTGCAGTGAAGATACGGACAAAAGCCAGTGGGATGAGTCAGAATGATTCGGACACCTCACGCAACCTCCTGACTTCATCTCCTAGAGATGTCAAATCAAGTTCTTCTTTTAACCCAGATTCAGTCTTTCCTTGAAGCACACTTCCTTTCTTTTTTTGTTTTCTCTTGCTACGTATAACGAGCTTTACGAATCATACTGCTACAACTACAGTTGAAGCAGGAAGTTTACATACACCTGAGCCAAATACATTTAAACTCAGTTTTTCACAATTCCTGACATTTAATCCTAGTAAAAATTCACTGTCTTAGGTCAGTTAGGATCAGCACTTTATTTTAATAATGTGAAATGTCAGAATAATAGTAGAGAGAATTATTTATTTCAGCTTTTATTTCTTTCATCACATTCCCAGTGGGTCAGAAGTTTACACACTCAATTAGTATTTGGTAGCGTTGCCTTTAAATTATTTAACTTGGGTCAAACGTATCAGGTAGCCTTCCACAAGCTTCCCACAATAAGTTGGGTGAATTTTGGCCCATTCCTCCTGACAGATCTGGTGTAACAGAGTCAGGTTTGTAGGCCTCCTTGCTCGCACACGCTTTTTCAGTTCTGCCCACAAATGTTCTATAGGATTGAGATCAGGGCTTTGTGATGGCCACTCCAATACCTTGACTTTGTTGTCCTTAAGCCATTTTGCCACAACTTTGGAAGTATGCTTGGGGTCATTGTCCATTTGGAAGACCCATTTGCGACCACGCTTTAACTTCCTGACTGATGTCTTGAGATGTTGCTTCAATATATCCACATCATTTCCCTTCCTCATGATGCCATCTATTTTGTGAAGTGCACCAGTCCCTCCTGCAGCAAAGCACCCCCACAACATGATGCTGCCACCCCCATGCTTCACAGTTGGGATGGTGTTCTTCAGCTTGCAAGCCTCCCCCTTTTTCCTCCAAACATAACGATGATCATTATGGCCAAACAGTTCTATTTTTGTTTCATCAGACCAGAGAACATTTCTCCAAAAAGTACGATCTTTGTCCCCATGTGCAGTTGCAAACCTGGCTTTTTGATGGCGGTTTTGGAGTAGTGGCTTCTTCCTTGATGAGCGGCCTTTCAGGTTATGTTGATATAGGACTAATTTTACTGTGGATATAGATACTTTTGTACCTGTTTCCTCCAGCATCTTCACAAGGTCATTTGCTGTTGTTCTGGGATTGATTTGCACTTTTCGCACCAAAGTACTTTCACCTCTTGGAGACAGAACGCGTCTCCTTACTGAGCGGTATGATGGCTGCGTGGTCCCATGGTGTTTATACTTGCGTACTATTGTTTGTACAGATGAACGTGGTACCTTCAGGCGTTTGGAAATTGCTCCCAAGGATGAACCAGACTTGTGGAGGTCTACAATTCTTTTTCTGAGGTCTTGGCTGATTTCTTTTCATTTTCCCATGATGTTGAGCAAAGAGGCACTGATACTGAAGGTGGGCCTTGAAATACATCCACAGGTACACCTCCAATTGATTCAAATGATGTCAATTAGCCTATCAGAAGCTTCTAAAGCCATTACATAATTTTCTGGAATTTTCCATGCTGTTTAAAGGCACAGTCAACTTAGTGTATGTCAACTTCTGACCCACTGGAATTGTGATATAGTGAATTATAAGTTAAATAATCTATCTGTAAACTATTGTTGGAAGAATTACTTGTGTCATGCACAAAGTAGACGTCCTAACCGACTTGCCAAAACTATAGTTTGTTAACATGAAATCTGTGGAGTGGTTGGAAAAATGAGTTTTAATGACTTCAACCTCAAGTGTATGTAGTCTTCCGACTTCAGCTGTACTACAGTCCCATGTAGCTCAGATGGTAGAGCATGGCACTTGCAATGCCAGGTCATGGGTTCAATTCCCATGTGGGAACTGTATGAAAAAAGAACATGTATGCACTAACTAACTGTAAGTCACTCTGGATAAGAGTGTCTTCTAAATGTAATGTAATAACAGTGGCTAGATTGTCTTTGCCTCAGATGTTATTTAATAATGTCCAGATGAGAACCATTATAACATACTGATAGTTCAGTCAGTGCGTCCCTCTGCCAACGTAGCGATAACAATGAATATTTCCTTCAGATGTACAATACTTTCTCTGTCAATGCTTTATTATACGTGGACATTTCCATATGGCCTAAACTTTGTGGTCTAAGAAGATGAGTGACTGCAGGATAGAGGTGAAGGATGACAATCCTTGGTTTGTAATAGAAAACTAGGCAAGGCGGAGCGTGGCAGAATGGCTTGGGCGGCATCTCTCAGGGGTCTCTCTAGCCTCTGAAGTGGACGGCTCTGGGTCCTGCACTAGGTCACTGTGACATCCAGGGCTACCCCTGCTGCGTCCTACAGGCAGGTGTCTGCAGCATGGAGACACGATGTCTCTCCCTGGGGTTTCCCACACACCACAGAACAGCCACAGCCACACGTGGGCCACCTGAAACAGGCCTCCGCCTCCACCAGCCACACGGCAACCAAACCAAACCCCTACAGGCAGAGACACGCAGGAAGGACGGCCTATTTATCTGCATGTCATTCAGATCCAAGAATGACACTCGCCAAGCTGCCTCCATCTTGGGAGGGGATCACACAACATGGCTCCTACTGGAGGTACACACACAGACCGTTCCTTTTCACCAGAGTAGAAAAGAAAATGCCAGCGAGAATAATTAAATCCAACCTATGTGGTGTGGTGGATGTTCTTGTGTGCCTGCCGAGTGCTAGAAGGCCTGAACCAATTGGTAGATAACCCTGGAATGGATTTCATGCCCTAATAGTATTCTGCCATCCTGGGCAGCCAGGTTTCTCTTGTGAAAAATAGTGAAGGCAACTTTCTGCTTCACGTCTTTATGGCTTCATGCTCCAAGCGGCTGGCTGTGTGGGATTGTGTGCTGTACTCTTTCAGCTGGCCGTTGTGTGCTGTACTCTTTCAGCTGGCCGTTGTGTGGTCTCAATCTCTTTACACGATTCACTGCCAGCCTCCTCTCTACCAGGCCTCCCCAAACTGTGTAATCAGCAGATGTCTTTATAGAGGAGCCAACTGCCGTGTGCTACACACCCTACCTACTTGGCCAGTTTAATTTAGGTGACCCCCCCCACCCAAATCCTCCTCCCCCCCTCACATTTCAGGCCCAGCAGCCATGCTAATTTGGTTCGTAATGTGCCCTGAAGTCACAACATGCTTCTTCCCTCAGCACCGTCGAGCCACAGTGCCAAAGGATGCAGCTAGTCCTGAGTGAGACTAGGTTACCACGATGCTATCATCCACTACTGCTTCAATGAGCAAGTAATACCTGATTCAAGAGTGTCCTTTGACCTAGAAAAGACAAACTATTAACAATGGAGTTATATTCTCATTGGCCATGCTCATGGTGCTGTGATCTGTCTCAGTTCATAACCGTTTCCGTAAGACTGCTAAATGAAAAGAGAGCTTATCTGATGCTAACAGGACAACAAAAATAATTTCTGCTCAGGTAATTGAGACGCTTTTACCAAAACAAGGACACTGTGTTATGTAAAACACATCAAACACAGTTCTGATATTTTAAGAAATCAACCCAACATTTTTCTAAATGGTAAATTAATAAGCACAGACCTATTAAAAAATATATAATTATGTCCTCTGCCAAAATAATTTGATGACACCAATTTCAAATGAACTACTTTAGTCAATCAAAGCGAAATTACAATCAAGTGGCTTTGTCTGATATTTTTTAAGTGTAATTACGACAGTAAACTCATGTTGCTATTTTCCTAAATGCACACTATGCAAATCAAATACTCATGTTCTGAAGGATGGTTCTGAAGGATGGTTCTGAAGGATGGTTCTGCTCTTGTTTTGGTTGTCTCTGTGAGCGTACACAGCCGGGCACCACCTGGGCACCGTCAGGGCATCAACATGGCATGTGTTCTGTCTGCCACCATCATCTGTATAACTGGATGAAAGTGGGAAAGTGACAGGTCTGCTAGCGTTGGGTAATATGAAATGAGCTGTCAAATTACCAATATTCCCAGTCTGTTTGGTAAACTGGGCTATAAGATTTAAGGAAAGGGAATGCCTCAAGGGATTCCTGTTAGTGAGCATTTCTCCTTTGCCAAGATAATCCATCCACCTGACAGGTGTGGCATATCAAGAAGCTGATTAAACAGCATGATCATTACACAGGTGCACCTTGTGCTTCGGTCAATTAACTTGCCACTCTAAAATGTGCAGTTTTGTCACACAACACAATTCCACAGATGTCTCAAGTTTTGAGGCAGCGTACAACTGGCATGCTGACTGCAGGAATGTCCGCCAGAGCTGTTGCCAGATAATCCAATGTTAATTTCTCTACCATAAGCCACCTCCAACGCCGTTTTAGAGAATTTGTCAGTAGGTCCAACTGGCCTCACAACCGCAGACCACAACAGCCCAGGACCTCCACACCCAGCTTGATCACATGCAGGATCATCTGAGACCAGCCAACCAGAAAGCTGAATTTCATTTTTTTTTTTACTAGGCAAGTCAGTTAAGAACACATTTTTATTTACAATGATGGGTAAGCTCCTGGAGCAAATGAGGGTTAAGTGTCTTGCTCAAGGACACATTGACAGGATCTTTTCACCTTGGGTATTTGAACCAGTGACTTTTCAGTTACTGGCCAACACTCTAACCGCTAGGCTACCTGCCACCCAAGGACCCTCAGGAGTATTTCTGTCTGTGTAATAAAGCCCTTTTGTGGGGAAAAACTCATTCTTATTGGCTGGGCCTGGCTCCCAAATGGGTGGAATTATGAACTTCACCCCTGCACAGTCATGTGATTTATGAACTACACCCCTGCCCAGTCATGTGAAATCCATATATTATGGCCTAATGAATTTATTTAAAACAACTGATTTCCTTATATTTTCATTTTAGTAGACACTCTGGAGTGATTTATAGTAATGAGCCCGTACATTTTCATTCATACTTGTCCCCTGTGGGAATCAAACCCACAACCCTAGCATTGCAAGTGCCATGCTCTACCAACTGAGCCACATGGGACCGGTAACCAAGTAAAATCATTATATATATATACATATATACATTATATATATATACATATATACATTACATATATATAAAGTTTATATTTTTATGTTTACATTAATTATAATATTTCTGCACCCCCTAACGTTTTTGACAATCATGTTAACTTGACAAAAACTTTTAAAAATCAATTGTATGATTTGAAGTAATGATCAAATGCAGGGTGAGTGTGTCTGTGGTTGTGTAAACGTTTCTGGCCCTGTTGACACATTGAGTTTTAATAACGTTACAGTTCACAGTTGTGACTCACGCTATCACTCCACATGCGGATGAAGGAAAAGGCAGTCGCTTCGCTTTACCTCAAGTTATTTCATCCCCCTAGGCCCAACCTGGGGTTCACTGAAACCAAACAAGCTTCAAAACCTTGTGTGTTTCTGCCGTCAAACCCCCGGGTGCCTCATACCCAGAGTTCCTAGTACAAATATAGAGGGAAACAATTGTGATTGAAATGACCTGAAACAGCATACCAGAGTCTGCTCAGGAGACTCTCTGCACAGATAGTTCCTTGTGGAAATATAAAAACATGAAATACATAAACGCAATCAAACGGATGACAATGACGATAGGGAAGCAGCCTAACCATTTGCATTGCAAACTGGACATGTGGTTGGTTGCAGCATTCTAAATGAATTCTACTGAAAAGATATGTAACTAGTCATAACTGGTGTTTTCTAACTACCACCACAACACCTTGGTTATCACGTGTCTTTGTCTTGTGTTGCACAACATAAATAGCCGAGTGCTAGGCTACGTAGCTTACGGCTAAGCTACGTAGCTTACAAACACAGCCATAGACTTTCATACAGCATTCTGGCTATGACTTTGGGATGGTGGTCTAAAGGTCAAAGTGGTCAGTCTTTTTCTCCATTTTGCGCCTGCCTGTGAGTAAGAGGGGTGCAAGGGGTATCTCTTAAATATAGATTCTCCAGGCGACCCAAAAGCTCATACAATGGTAATGCTGCATCCAATTGTAATGCTGCATCCAATGGTAATTCCCCCCACACCCATCAGCCATGTTTGTTTTTGCTCGTGTTGCGTTGTCAAAAGGCTAACTGCTTTACTCACCTCCTGCTGCTCCACGGGAGGAGACTTTCCCGCTTGGAAATAGGAAGTGAATTGAGTGCAAGGTGCGAGTTAGAATACACACACTTCCATTGTCCAAGAGTGATCAAATGCTGGCATTTTAGTAAGTGAGTATGATTTCACATGATTTCAGTGCAGAATAGAGAACTCTGTAATCATGAATTAGTTATGAGACGACTATATAGTGGTGATAGTGGGCCGACTGAATGCCTGACTAGTATTGGGGTCCTTCAGAACGCTGGGTTTGTGTTCCTCGTTCTCCGGGTCAGGCTGTGTTTGTCGAAGTGAACCCTGGAGCTGGGTTTTAGGAGGGGCACAGGGGAGGGGTAGGGGGAGTCCTGGGGCTGCCACTGTCGGGCGGTGCCCATGCCAGCCGTGCGCAAAGACTAATAAAAATGGTACACTGGCAGGACCCCGTCACCCCGGCAACGAGATGCCACAATAAACAAGCTGCAGGCCGTTAACAGGCCACTTCCTGGTTATATAATGGCGACCCGTTTTTTTCCGAAAGGAAGATTACAGGCCCTGCTCGGGGAAATGGGCAAATTAAAATGGTAGTTGAAAATCGTAACGTTATATAACCCTTCTTTTGTCATCCCTTAATGAAGACACCACGCACTCCCTGTGTCTACCCTCTACGCTCAGTCTGACGTCACCTGCCGTCATCGCTACTCCCTGTTTCACACAATTGATGGCACTATTAACCCTGTAGCACAGGTGTTAAGACGGTTTACATTGATCCAAACAGTTATGTGTTCGTGGAAACATACCCTTTACAGTACTCCAAGGTTATTGAAAGGCCTGGCTTTGTCAGCTGCACCTGCCACTTCCCATTCTCCTCTCTGAGGTGTGGAAGTGGAACCATGTCAACAGGTCACCAGTCACGTGTGGCCCTGACAAATACACAGAGTGACATGAACCAGATACTAAAACAAATCCTGAAGTAATAGTGACGGCTACTGTGGGGCCATGTGCTAATGCCGTTAAAATGGCTGAACACGGAACACACAGGCGCCGCTTTCAACTATACAGTTACTGTGGTAACAAAAATACACAAACAACAGAATGAGAAGATGCCAGTGCGTGCCGTGCATTATCAAACTTATAACTACTAATACGCTATACCACTCCTACAAGGCCTATGCTCAGTTTATTCGAAGAATGTTAGATATTTGGGTTTGAATCAGGCCATATTAACTGTGTTGTACGGGACAGTCTGACAGAGGTGTCCTTCTGTACCGGGTCATTTAACCTCTTGTTTTCTCCTTCTGTGTTACATTGAGACATACTATGACACTTACCTCAGTAAGTCTATACTTAATACAGTTGTTAATATGTTGATTGACTGACAATATCCAATGTAAAACCCATTTTGCACTGGAGTACATTAAAAACCAAATGGAATACGTAGTAACATTTTATTGCCACTCCTACTAATTCATCAGAGATGTAGGGTTTTGAATTATACCTTTAATATTTATTTTTTTACGGGAAGAAATTATGCTTTATGTTTGATTTACATGAGTTGGATTTTACTGCGAAACTAAAATAGTTGTAAATATGTTGTTTTTGGTTTGTATCGCATTATATGATTTCTATCGATTGTTGTAATGACATTTTAATCATTTATATACTAATTGTCAATATAGGTATATTCTATTTTTCATGTTGAAATCTATTGAGTCTTTATTTTATTTACCCTCGTTGTGCATTGATCAATGTACAGTCAAGAGGTAATCAGATATTATTTTCACAAACTGAATCCCACACAAATAACAAACATTCTCACACAAATAATTACCAAGGGGCTTTGAATATATATATATATATATATATGCACTGATCTTAATTTACCTTATCTCACTAAGAAAAATAATTACCTCGTCTCACTTCAAATTATTATAAAATAAAAAGCTGTTTCGCGTTCAAGTGGGCTGAAGTCTCTGCTGAAAAATGTAAACTGTATACAGAGTACATAAGTATGATGCCACCTCTTCACAGTTAGTACAGTCAGAATACACTTAGGAAAATGCATAACTAATTAAGATCATTAGTCTATAATTATTAAGGTCACCAAAACACATCAAAGTAATACTGAAGCTGCATACAAAATTAAACGGATCACTGCATCCCCCCAAAAAAATATTTTGTTAATTAATTTATAGTTCATTGTACTTTTTCTACATTTTTTTTTCTATTAAGATTAAATGAATGACTTACTTGAATACTGATACAATAAATGCATATCATAGTATGCATACACCAGTTTGGAGTAAATGTGTATATTTATTTATCTGAAATCAATTTGATAATATTATCCTTGAAATGAACAATGTTATGTTTAGAGATAACTTCTGAAGAATGTGTAAACATGTTGTACACCTGGACACTTCCTCAGCCGACACAATAGCTTCAATCATCACTATTGTGGCTGCCGCTAGAGTTTACAGGATAAAAATGCTAACGATCTCTAAAAGGTCCCCAGTCTGGATTGAATTAGTGCAAGCAATGAGCCTGCGTTTAAACTAATTATTTCACAAAATACTAGAAGCTGAAGGAACAGGAAGACACAGATACACTCCTGTGACCTTGCTGTCAAAGAGATCCCTAATGAGTTTTTATGAGACAACCAACACACAGACAGACACACTTAGCAACTTCTTTGATTCTAGGCAACTCATTAGCCTTTGGTTAAGGTACACGCAAATATGTTCTTTAAAGGATTGAATGAAACAAAATTGTCCCTAATCAACATGTTTTGTGATAGTAAATCTGTTACCTATGTATTTACATGATAGTTAGGCATGTGCACTGAAACACATTGTTGAAAAGTAAGCCTACAGTAAAGATATCCTATGAAATAGGCCTCTATTACAATGAGCATTGGCCGCCATTAGAAAATGTTTATTATTCTGGTTGTTGAGAGCTTTCTTCACATCGCACAATACACACAGATGCAAAGACTAATCCCACCTAGCATTGTTTGAATGTTTTATAGTTTATGTCAGACAATTTGTTTCTGAAAGACTGAAACGACAATAGAAGCAATTATTACAGAATTAGCGTTTGTTTGTTTGCGTTTTATATTGCCATCTGTGAGTTTTCTTTGAATTCTTTCAATTGTTTTCAGTTTGTAAAAGTTTAAGCGTGGCATCAAAAGAACGGGAAATTCATTAGCTATTTCAAGTTGGGATCTAATTGGGAGAAGATTATTTTATTTCTTCAAGGGAAATGGTTATGAATGGATGACTCTTGAGTCATCATCTAATAATATATAATGATATGTGAGAATCAACAAAGACTGAGACTTGATCAAAACTGTCAGCCAAGTCAGATGTTTCTCTCTGTGAGATTTGAAATGTGAAACATCCCAGAGTTTTGTGAAAATGAAAGCACACCATCTGTCTTTCGTATGTTCATCTGTAGAGGGGACATTAAACTCTGTCATCAGGGTCCTAGGATGATGAATGTGGATTTCTCTTTTATTATTATATTTTATGCCATTCACTCAGAAACGTTTTGTTAATACTCTTCATAGCCTACTGTACTGTGTACACACCATAGAGAAAACCACAAATCCTCACTATGCGTGAGTTTCCTCTCTCTCTCTCTCCCTCTTTCTTGTTTCATACTATGAAAGCCTTCAAGTGCAAAGGCTGAAATAGACTTTCATATGAAGCTGTCATATTTTATTTTACAAATAAATAGGATTTTCCTGTTGCCAAAGTAAAGATGCTATGCTAACATATTTTTTGATGGCATACATTGGCAATTGACTTAGCGATGTCAGTATTCATATTAACATTTGACTTAGCGATATCAGTATTCATATTAACATTTGACTTAACGATATCAGTATTCATATTAACATTTGACTTAGCGATATCAGTATTCATATTAACATTTGACTTAGCGATATCGGTATTCATATTAACATTTGACTTAGCGATATCAGTATTCATATTAACATTTGACTTAGCGATATCGGTATTCATATTAACATTTGACTTAGCGATATCAGTATTCATATTAACATTTGACTTAGCGATATCGGTATTCATATTAACATTTGACTTAGCGATATCGGTATTCATATTAACATTTGACTTAGCGATATCAGTATTCATATTAACATTTGACTTAGCGATATCGGTATTCATATTAACATTTGCTGAAGACGTATTCCAGTAAACCTCTAATAGGCTTTTTCACCTTCCACTTTTATTTGGAATTGTTGAAATTATTATTAATCTTAATCTTACATGTGAATATAAAAATATTGTTTGATATCGTAATCAACTGAAATGGGATGCTGGAAATCTTCAGTCTGCCCTTAACAACATAAGTATCAGTGTCGCAAAGAGATACTCTAAAGGAGATTGCTGATTGTGAAGAAGGTTGTTACGTCAGCAAATCGTTTTAGTGAGGACCAACTGAGCAAGTTACCTAAATTGTGGGTGGGGTATATGTGAAAAAACAAACAACTTACGGGCTTAGTTTTTGGTAATGTTTTTGGGGAAAAACATATGATCCAAGTATCTACAATGTAATACCTTCTCAGACTTGCAATCCCTAACAGTCTACTATTTACACAGAGAAAAAGAGAACAACAGTCACCTTACGTCTGCTTCATCTTCGTCCTGCTCTTTCAGCTGCTTCACCACCATGGCAGCCATTTTGTAAACATTGGACTGTATATATTCACCTGTATATGGTCCTCCCTCTCTCCCTTTGAATAATGATCATGTATATATTTGCTATTACAAATATAGTTGAAGTATTTCTATTATAGCATGTTTTTTAGGCTTTCCCGCCGATATACGGTATGAGGAGTGGGTAGCGTATGTAACGTATGTGCACAATGGCGTACGTGCCTCCCTGCAACGTTTCCATTTCCTGCTTAGAATGTTCCAGACGGTTTTGAGTTATAGCCTGCCACAGCCTGTCTCACACACACACACACACACACACACACACACACACACACACACACACACACACACACACACACACACATCATGGGATGATCTCGTCCGGAGTCTGACTCAACCACCCGCTGCCCCCACCACCCAACCCCGACAACATACACACCAAACCACGGGATGTATTGACCAAGCTGTCCAGAGGTGACCTTGGGTTTGTTTACTTCAATGGAGATCAACTGAGCTGTGAAAGACTGGACCGAGGCCCTTCCCTAGCAGCTCATTAACCAATAGTAGTAACTACCTAGATACACTGTCAGGTTTTCTAGTTAAGTAGGACAGTTGGTAGTGAAGTACCCAAATAGTTTTTCCTCAGTCAGCTGCTCCAAACAGAGATACTGTAGCTATGGACAGATATGTTGGAATTAACATAATTATCGGTAAATGTTGGAATTAACATAATTATTGGTAAATGTGCTCTTATTACATTAAAGGCTCCAAGCCCTTTGAAAATGCGTAATTTACATATACATTATCAATTAGTTATAGGTCTTCCAATTAGTCCCTCTTTTTCAACATCCCCAGAATATTTGGTTGGAAATCAATACATTTTTAATACACTTCTTTTCCATGGTAACAGCTGGACCGAGGTATCATGTGAATAAGATAACATCTGTTCCATCTATTTCCTGTCTATTTTGTGAAGCCAACTCTGAAATATAAGTCTGCCTCTGGTCAAAGTAGGCAAACAGACAGAACACATTCACGTCTGAATAGGTCTGCCTCGGTAATGGACACACTAGCTGTCAATCAGGACACGCCACAAATGCTACAAGGAGACAGCCAACCGGCAGCCGACGTCTTCACACCCATCTAGCCATCTGAACCATCCAATGAAGCCAGGTTGTCACTAAGTAATGTTGCGACCCCCCTCTGTCAATAGCAGCCTAGCCCAGGCCAGTCCTATGGCCCTGGTCAGAATACAACTGGTCCTCCTAGAGACACTGTCCAATGTCCCCAGACCTGCATAAACACACACCCAGAGAGAGTCCCTCACCTCTCTGCTGTTGCCATCCACACTGCGGCTATCGGAGCCAGACCAGGCCGGTGTCGGTAATGTCCAAGAGTGTACGAGGTGTATGAGACCAGGATAAGGTGGGTGTGCCGGACTAGAGGCCCAGCACTGGGTATTAGGTTCTTAGAGAGAGACCACCATTGCTCTCCTGACCACCTCCCTAACCACTAAGAAAGCCCAAATCCCTTTCAGGTCGAGAGTCTGACACCCGACTGCCCCATAAATCTGAGCAGGCACCGGCAGAGAACGCCATGGGAGTGGCGGCCGGGGCGGTTCTCTGGTGAGGTTTTTGGAGAAGGATTATGGATTGAGACGTACACAGCTGGGAGGCTAAGGTTACACTTTTCATTCCCACTTCGAGGGGGTCTCAGCTGCCTGGAAGCCAGTCAAATTTGTGGAGACCTCTTTCTTCCCCCTGAAAAAATCTCTCAATTCCAGTCTGAGTTTTTCTGATGATAATTGTTTTTGATAAAGAACATTTTGGAATATCATTTTGCCAAATGTGATTGGAAATAACATAAACTTTTTTTTTTTTACTGAAGTATGAGAAGAAAGAAGGTACTCTCTCTCTCTCTCTCTCTCTCTCTCTCTCTCTCTCTCTCTCTCTCTCTCTCTCTCTCTCTCTCTCTCTCTCTCTCTCTCTCTCTCTATCTATCTCTCTCTCTCTCTCTCTCTCTCTCTCTCTCTCTCGTGTGAAAGTCCTTATTCACCAAAAGACCAGAGTAAAGAGAGAGCAGTATGCCCCCTTCTGGCTCTTTTCTTCTCTCCCCTCTTTTCTTCTCTTTTCCCCGGCGTCTGGAGATGTGAGGAAATATCTTTTGATCAGCTCTGACAGAGCCTGGGCCGCATGAAGAGGGGCTAGCAGGTCCATGCCAACCTATGCAAGGGAAAAAATGTCCCTAATAAGAGAGTAATAAGCTAACGAGTGCTGGGTATCTGTCTGATAAACACTCTGGGCTACTGTCTGTGCCAGCACACTTTGTGCCCTTTGACGTGTGTCCCACTCTGACAGACTTGGGATTCTCTGCCAGGACAGTGCGTTTCACCTGGCCCCGTCCCATATGCTCTGCTGATCGCAGTTATGCTGCAATAGGATGTAATTCAAGGATTTCAGTGACACTGCGCAAAAAGACAACTTAAGGATCTTATTTTAGATTTACAAATCCTCACTTGCTAGTGGACAAGTTAGACGTCTTTATGTCTGACATTTCTCACACTACATATGGATGAGAAGAGGAAGTGAAAGGTTTTTTTTGTACGATGTGATTGTGTCCCACCTAAAGCCCACACAGACTCCACAGAGACCATTCCCACTACGACTGACTGGTCCCATTGTGACAGTGGTCTTTAGGCTGGTCAGATATTTCAAAGGACTCTGTCTCCACAGGGTGGCTTCAATTGCAGCTCTATAGGTACATGGAGGTACCTCTGAGAGCTCCTTAGTGCTGCATCCAATTTCGCCCCAAATATACACATCAGCCCAGGAGGGGGGACATCAGAGCAACACCAGGGCTGGGACTGCTAGGGCTCGGGCCAGGGCTGGGACTGCTAGGGCTTGTGCCAGGGCTGGGGCTGCTAGGGCTCGGGCCAGGGCTGGGGCTGCTAGGGCTTGGCCCAGGGTTGAGGCTGCTGGGCCTAGACTGGGGGTGGTAGTGCTGGAGAGGCCTGGGCGACTGGGCCAGGCAGGCTTGGGCTACGGTGCGGTGCGGTGATGAGTCCCAGGCTCATGATTGTAATTATGGCGGGGAGAAGCCGATTAGGTAGCGCTGAGCGGCCCAGCAAGGGGGACGGGCCCACGCCCAGCAGGGAGGGGAGTCCTGCCACGGGAGGGACCAATCAAGTGTGAAGCAGAGTGCAGACCCTGGGCCCCGATTCAGTGGGAAAAGGCTTGGCCACTGGTTCAGAGCGCCGTAACTTTCACGGATTAGTAGAGACACTATTCTGGAGTCTGAATGGGGAACACAGCACGGAGTAGGCATCAATGCACACACACGCACACGCACACGCACACGCACACACAGCTGGGAGGAGAGCTGCAGCCATCGCCGTTTCACTATGGCAACGGCATATCTCACATTCGGGTCCAAATGAAGACACTTTGGGCTGGAATTGGGTATTTCTTCCCCCAGTTTAATAAAACTGTTTTAGTCTCTCTCTCTGGGAGAAAGTGCTTCCTCTTCACTGAGTAAATTAGTTCCATTTGGAGACGCGGGAGGATCTGACGAGCATCATTGGTGAATGACTGGATACCTACACTCTGCATTACTTATTTAATTGCGCAGCGCTGGTTATTTAATCAGAATTTAACATTTTGTAAAAGCTTCAGTACTTCCTTTGGTGAGTTGTAATGTTCAATTGAGCCGAAGGACTCATTCTCTAAGAGCCTTTCACAGAATTTCCATGAGGAAAAATGTTAGTTAGACTTGAAGGTGTAGTTTACTACGTTAAGGACTGTTCCTAACTGTTCAATGACGCTGACAGTGAGAATCTGCAGACATGCTGTGTCACAATGAGACAGATTCTCTGTTCATTACTGTTAAATAATTATATTTAGGAGGACTTTTTAGTTTCTCTGTGTGCAACAATGTAGCCAATTGGTGTTGGTGAGAGGGAGCATTCAGACAAATAGCTTTTCACTGGAAAACTATAATCATGGAACCACATCTATCGTTCTAAATCTGGATCATTTTTGTTTAACAGAAAATTCAACATCTTATTGTTTAATTGAAAGAGCAAGTTAAATGGATATTGGTTTGAAGTAGCCCACTTTTGGGGCCTGACATTTTTGCGCTCTATGAAAGATATACAGTGGGGAGAACAAGTATTTGATACACTGCCGATTTTGCAGGTTTTCCCACTTACAAAAGTCTGTAATTTTTATCATAGGTACTCTTCAACTGTGAGTGACGGAATCTAAAACAAAAATCCAGAAAATCACATTGTATGATTTTTTGCATTTTATTGCATGACATAAGTATTTGATACATCAGAAAAGCAGAACTTAATATTTGGTACAGAAACCTTTGTTTGCAATTACAGAGATCATACGTTTCCTGTAGTTCTTGACCAGGTTGCACACACTGCAGCAGGGATTTTGGCCCACTCCTCCATACAGACCTTCTCCAGATCCTTCAGGTTTCGGGGCTGTTGCTGGGCAATACGGACTTTCAGTTCCCTCCAAAGATTTCCTATTGGGTTCAGGTCTGGAGACTGGCTTAGGCCACTCCAG
>CM042384.1:2177148-2222148 GCA_023634145.1 Thymallus thymallus
ATTTTGGGCTCCCTCTCCCCCATGTTCCTCTCTTGTGTTTCACGTTTAATTGCACCAATAACGTTGGCGGGCCTCGCGAGCACGGCACATGCAGTTGCTGGTAAGGGGGTACGGAAACTATTAACATATTTTCCAGGCTTTGCAGGTTTTATGTGTGTGGATATATCCCACTGTGTTACCACTACCAACTATAAGAACAGAATGAAATTGTGCTGTGGCCTAGAGAGCGAGAGAGAGAGAAAGAGAGAGGAGAGAGAGAGAGAGAAAGAGAGAGAGAGAGAGAGAGAGAGAGAGAGAAAGAGAGAGGAGAGAGAGAGAGAGAGAAGAGAGAGAGAGAGAGAGAGAGAGAGAGAAGAGAGAGAGAGAGAGAGGAGAGAGAGAGAGAGAGAGAGAGAGAGAGAGAGAGAGAGAGAGAGAGAGAGAGATTAGTCCTAAGTGTTCCTAAAGTGCCTGTGTTTTCCCCCTCCTACACAAACTGCTTAATTTATTGCCTGTCTGCTGAAGTCAACAGCCCTTTATAACACCACAATAATTTCATACAGTTGAAGTCGGAAGTTTACATACACCTTAGCCAAATACCTTCAAACTCAGTTTTTCACAATTCCTGACATTTAATCCTAGTAAAAATTATTTTATTTCTTTCATCACATTCCCAGTGGGTCAGAAGTTTACATACACTCAATAAGTATTTGGTAGCTTTGGTAATTTTGGCCCATTCCTCCTGACAGAACTGGTGTAACTGAGTCAGGTTTGTAGGCCTCCTTGCTCACACACACTTTTTCAGTTCTGCCCACAAATGTTCTATAGGATTGAGGTCAGGGCTTTGTGATGGCCACTCCAATACCTTGACTTTGTTGTCCTTAAACCATTTTGCCACAACTTTTGAAGAATGCTTGGGGTCATTGTCCATTTGGAAGACCCATTTGCGACCAAGCTTTAACTTCCTGATTGATGTCTTGAGATGTTGCTTCAATATATCCACATAATTATCCTTCCTCATGATGCCATCTATTTTGTGAAGTGCACCAGTCCCTCCTGCAGCAAAGCACCCCCACAGCATGATGCTGCCACCCCTGTGCTTCACAGTTGGGATGGTGTTCTTCAGCTAGCAAGCCTCCCCCTTTTTCCACCAAACATAACGATGGTCATTATGGCCAAACAGTATTTTTTTTGTTTCATCAGACCAGAGGACATTTCTCCAAAAAATATGACCTTTGTCCCCATGTGCAGTTGCAAACCGTAGTCTGACTTTTTTATGGCGGTTTTGGAGCAGTGGCTTCTTCCTTGCTGAGCGGCTTTTCAGGTTATGCCGATATAGGACTCGTTTTACTGTGGATGTAGATACTTTTGTACCCGTTTCCTCCAGCATCTTCACAAGGTCCTTTGCTGTTGTTCTGGGATTGATTTGCACTTTTCGCACCAAAGTACGTTCATCTCTAGGAGACAGAATGCGTCTCCTTCCTGAGAGGTATGACGGCTGCGTGGACACATGGTGTTTATACTTGCATACTATTGTTTGTACAGATGAACGTGGTACCTTCAGGCGTTTGGAAATTGCTCCCAAGGATGAACCAGACATGCGGAGGTCTACAATTGTTTTCCTGAAGTCTTGGCTTTCTTTGGGTTTTCCCATGATGTCAAGCAAAGAGGCACTAAGTTTGAAGGTTGGCCTTGAAATACATCCACAGGTACACCTCCAACTGACTCAAATTATGTCAATTAGTCTAAAGCCATGACATAATTTTCTAGAATTTTCCAATATGTTTAAAGGCGTAGTCAACTTAGTGTATGTAAACTTCTGACCCACTGGAATTGTGATATAGTGAATTATAAGTGAAATAATCTGTCTGTAAACAATTGTTGGAAGAATTACTTGTGTCATGCACAAAGTAGATGTCCTAACCGACTTGTCAAAACTATAGTTTGTTAACATGAAATCAGTAGAATGGTTGAAAAATGAGTTTTAAAGACTTCAACCTAAGTATATGTAAACTTCCGACTTCAACTGTATAAAGGGAATGTGCACTAGACCATTAACACATAAGTAAGGACATTTTAATATATCTTTATATTAGCCTATCTAACTGCCTCTTCTTCCTCATGAATAGATGTATGCGTGGGTACAGATGTAAGATCTTAATTTGATCCAGTTTGCTACAGCAGGGATATAATCATGCAGCAACAGGATGTGTGAATTATTATGTGTGTTATAATTCATGGGAAAAATCAAGTCTGAAATCTTTAAGTGGAAAGTACAAACTTCAGAAGCCTTTTTAAACCTCAGATACACTACAAGTTTTAAACTTCCTGCATTTTGCAGGAAAGTTCTCCAGCAACAAGGTGATCAAATTAAGTAAGCAAATTGTAATATCTTGGACAGGACACTAGTCTATCACAGGCCCTTACCCCCAGTCTATATGCTGAGTGCCAAGCAGAGATGCATCAGGTCTCGTTTTAACAGTCTTTAGTATAACTCGGCCAGGAATGGAACTCACAACCTTCCAATCTTAGGGTGGACACCCTAACCACAAGGCTGAATTTTGGTTCTTTTTTTTACTCTCATCAGGATCGGCACTATTAGAAGTCCTTGATAGTACATAGACAACTTCTCTCACCCTGCACTCCTTGTAAAGGCTCGACATGACCTCCAACTCCCTCCACCTCTTCTGCAGGACCGGTTTGTTCTCATCAGAACCAATGTGCTGTGATGAGCCTGGCTGGGCGCGCTGAGGAGAGTCGTGGGAGGTAAGAAATGAGAGGGATTTGAGTCAGAGACGGTCCTCTGCTGACTCTACTCCCTCTGGGCCACAGAGGTTCAGATAGACGGGGAACAGAGAGGGTGTTGACCTCTACCTGTGACCTCATAGCGACCTATTAGCGGTTGTGGGTGTGTATGTGTGCCCACCTGTGTTGATGTGAGACATCGTCGCGGGGTTCTGATTCTCCAGGCCGGTAGCACCAGGAGGATGTAAAATAGGTTCCCCCCGCGGCGTTGGTTCTGATGTGGGGGTGTGGGGGCGCATGGGAAGTGGGGGTCCCAGAGAGACGGTCGATCCCACAGCTGCAGGTGGCCAGGCTGGAGAACCTGCCCTGACTACCAAACACACAGTAGCATCCACAAATCACACACACACTCACACACACACACACACACACACACACACACACACACACACACACACACACACACACACACACACACACACACACACATAAGCAAATACACACACACACACACACACACACACACATAAGCAAATACACACACACGCGGTTCTTCACACTGCACACACCCCACCACATAGGGAGGGACAACACGGTCCAGCAGTCATCAGATAGGGAGGGACAACACGGTCCAGCAGTCATCAGATAGAGAGGGACAACACGGTCCAGCAGTCATCAGATAGGGAGGGACAACACGGTCCAGCAGTCATCAGATAGGGAGGGACAACACGGTCCAGCAGTCATCAGATAGGGAGGGACAACACGGTCCAGCAGTCATCAGATAGGGAGGGACAACACGGTCCAGCAGTTATCAGATAGAGAGGGACAACATGGTCCAGCAGTCATCAGATAGGGAGGGACAACACGGTCCAGCAGTCATCAGATAGGGAGGGACAACACGGTCCAGCAGTCATCAGATAGGGAGGGACAACACGGTCCAGCAGTCATCAGATGAGACAGATCTATTGTGTTGAGAAGTTAGTTTGGGATGAGAGAGTTATTTGATTCAGTAATTCGTCATATCTTTCATAAGACGATGATACAGTGGAAGTCGGAAGTTTACATTTGATTCCATCTCTGGAGCTGTCACTGACAGTCTATTGCAAATTCCCATTCACAAAACAAATGAAATCCTTCCTTCCCAGGGCTCTAGATGCATTGACTTCATTCGGTCACCAGTTAAGAGCCCATCCCGATATCTTAAAAATACATGTTATCTGTGGCATACCATGACCATGCAAAGATTGAGGGATTTTTTTGAGAACCGTCAATCGTGTAATTTGGTTGCATCGGGAATCAGAGTTTCTGCAACACTTTATTACCTCTGTGTTTATGTTTCAGGTCATCTAGTCAGTCCTAGCATCGTGCAGTACAAATGGTCGTTCGATCAGATACAGTACTAGTCAACCTACTCATTCAAGGGTTTTTCTTTATTTTAACTATTTTCTACACTGTAGAATAAAAGTGAAGACATCGAAACTATGAAATAACACATATGGAATCATGTAGTAACCAAAAAAGTGTTAAACAATATTTTAGATTCTTCAAAGTAACCACCCTTTGCCTTGATTACAGCTTTGCACACTCTTGGCATTCTCTCAACCAGCTTCACCTGGAATGCTTTTCCATCAGTCTTGAATGAGTTCCCACAAATTCTGAGCACTTGTTGGCTGCTTTTCCTTCACCCCCACATCATCACACCTCCTCCTCCATGCTTCACGGTGGGAACCACACATGCAGAGATCATCCGTTCACCTACTCTGCGTCTCACAACGACACAGCGGTTTGAATCAAAAACAGAACGAAATCATTACCACAGCTTCTACCTGCCCCCATGTATTTATCACGGATGAGCTGATGACTGAATGAATCATCAAGTTGTGCACAGAGAGAGCCGTTCAATCCCTGAAACTCCTTATTTGTAAAGAAATAGGTTAAGTCTTGATGTTTAAATCAGAGTTTAAATCTGTTTGTCTATCAGAGTAGACAAACAGATCTTTCTCTGGAACATGTATTTTAGTTTGTTGTGGCAGAAGCTAAATTGAAATATATTTCTTTCTTCATGATTTCCAAACGTTTGATTTCTGCTGTGCGAGCCGAGGTTTGGCAGGTACACAGACCGAGCAGGTTACCGGAAAATGAGAGAATGATTGTTTAGAAGGTCTCATGGGATTAGAACTGTCTGGACACGCTGCTGTTCAGTCAATAGCAGATCAATACTACTTCAATATCAACTACACCCAGCCTAGCTCCCCCACTACCTCGAGCACCAAACAACAGGACATTTTTAGGACAAATGATTGAAGTGTGCCCCAGGCTTAGAATTGTATCTGGGAAATTAAATAGGTCCACAGTTGCTTAACAACTTATAATCATATACTGTACATGCAGTATAATACAGAACTGTGGGGAAAGAAGTGTTTATGGCTAGTGGTTCTGATCTTAATTCAGACGTATTGCCTTACAGTCTCCTTGCTATATATAGTATTACTGACTTATTTCAGGGGCTCTATTGCTGGGCCTATGCACTTAAGACCAGGATTGGAGCTGAGGTCTGGACAGCAGCATGGGGGCAATTTTACTGCTACTCCAAAATGAAACAAGCATGCTTTATTTGCCCTTTCCTACTGAGATGCTGGGAAATTATTATCCAACAAAGTGCAAAAATAAAGAATTGATTTTCCAGCCGTGATGAATCCAGCATGTTACAGCTGAGGCCACCACTGACTAGGGACCTGAGCTGGGAGAGGAGAGGAAGAGGAAGGGGAAATTGGATTCTGCCAGAAACCCTGACCACTCACTGGATACTTGATGAAAGCCATATCTTCCTAAATTGATATTAAGGGCGCCTGAAGTGCGTAGGCAGATTGCGGAGCGATATGATAAACTAGCTTGAAATGACTTGCTGCTGCCGCTGCATCTGGTCAGATAAGCAGCTTGATGCTACCTTTACCCTGCATTAGATTCATGTAAAGCAGCAAACCGAGGAACATCCCGTCCTGAGTGGGATTTCAGGATGTTGATAACGGAGACTTGCTGTGTCTACCACGCTCTGTAAACGCCTCTGCTTCACAAAGCTTTGTCTCAATGAGCTCACGTCAAGAGGCTGTCGCTCTTACCCCACTGCCACCCTCTCCAAACAAGTTTGTGTCTAATTACCACATTGTTTCAAAAGGACCTCAGTCAGGACACAACTAGAAAAAGCAGGAGTCAGTGTCTTGGACACACATGCCCCCTTAGACCAAGTTCTTTCACTCTCAAGCTAAACATTTAGCCACCCGGGCTAATTAACAGCAGTTAAAGAGGGCACATCAAAGGGTGGCTGAGTTTGGACACTCTCTCTCCGCCCCTTCAGGTCCTAGAGGTCACCCCTCTTGCAGAGAGAAGATAGGAGGTCCTGGCCCCAGACCTCTGGACCCTAACCCCTGCCAGAGCAGTTCAAAGCCCACCAGCAGAGGGATGCACTGCCGCCCGCCGCCACCCCCCCCCCCAACAAAAAAAAACAGGAAGACATCAAAGACACATTTGGCAAAAGACAGAAAAGGTGAAGTAAAAAAGAAAGGCCTCTCTGATATTGCATATTCCAGAAGTCAAATAAAATGAATCTGTGTGTGTTGTCATGGGTCTAAAGGGGCTTTGCTGTGAGAATGATGTGATTAAACAGACCTGAGCATTCTGGACATAATCACGCCAGCGGAGTGGAGAGAAGAAAGCCTCTGTCCTCCCCCCCATAATGCCCCCTAATGAAGTGGCTGGTGGGTCCTTCAGCCCTGGCTGGGGCCGCTATGCAGCCTGTTCACAATCTGTCGAAGCCCTAGGAGCGGGGGCTGGGGCTTCTGGGTCCTGCTATGGGCTGCCGAGCCCAGCACACTAGCGCTTCCCAATGAAACCACAAAGGGAGATCACAGGAGCTTAGCACTCATCAAGCCCAATAAAACTGTCTGGAGTCAGGATGGGACACTCCGCCAAGGGGCCCCTGCACACTCCCTCACTATGGCATCAGGCTGACATGCCCTTATCACCCACTCAACAACGTCTCCTCACCTCTTTCTGTGGTTCTAGCAACATTGTAGGCCAATATCGAAGGCTTTGTTCCTTTCTTGGTGGCTGGTGTTGTGTATTGTGTAGTATAGACAGTATATGTGTTTATGTGCATACACTGGGTTGTTAACTTGCCTCCATTTCAAACGGGGGCTGCTCCCCCTGTCCTGTGCCGCCGCCCGGAGTCCTCTGCCAAACTTATGCAAATGAGGCCGGCCACAATTGTGCCCACAGCTGCACACAGCCGGCCAAAGACAGAGGGGTGTGGCGGCTGCCCCTTTCATCTGTAACCCATGACCCCCTCTCAGAGACACGTCATGTTCACCCCCAACACTGGCCCTGAAAGAGAAACGTCCCCCCCACTGCTCTGCTCTATACACACAGACAGATGAGACTGTGGCCTTGGCTGTAACTTTGGACAGAAGGGCCGTAATCTGCTGCTGCTCTGCTTTCTCCAAACTGACCAACTCACACTCCATGGCCCTTGGGTTCTGTAGAGGCAAAGAGGAAATGTGCAGAAAGTAACCCATTTCTTCACCCTCTTCACCACTTAGTCCTCGTCATTCTTTAAGGTAATGTGACAGTGGGAGAACGAGGGGGAGAGAGAGAGAGAGAGCTAAAGAACCTGATTGCTTTAATCTCGGCTCTGGCGGCGGCGCGCCCTCTTTCATAAAGTGGCTCTCCGGCCGTGTGATTCAGACTCTCGCCCCGGCTCTCCTCGCCCTCCGCATTGTTCTCACATGAAAATCAATTCCCTTGAAGACCCTCCTTAATCCTGTCTTTGGCATCAACAATGGCCACTTGTGCACGGCCCTGATGGACTAAGAGCCGGGATGATGCGGCTGTCTGCTCTCATTCCAGCCCCATTCAGGTAATGGCGGCCCAGATCACTTTGTAGTGCCAAGTGCAGGAGTGGACAGGAAGACGTTTGCGATCATAATTTCCTGTGCTGCGTTGGCCAGCCAGTCACCCTACCCCAGAGTTAGGCCCGACAACCACAGAGGTTACAGATCAACCTGTAACAATAAACTGTCCCTTTGAACGGGCCTCAGCCTCTGTCCCCACCAAAAATACAGGACCATGATCGCACTAATAACTATCATCTCACCAAACAACAGTCTCATGGACCACTGGACCAGTGCTTTGTCTACTTTTATGTCTCATACGTCCCTGGAGGGACACAGGGCTTTCTCTACTGTTATGTCTCATATGTCCCTGCTGGGACACAGTGCTTTCTCTACTGTTATGTCTCATATGTCCCTGCTGGGACACAGTGCTTTCTCTACTGTTATGTCTCATACTTCCCTGCAGGGACACAGGGCTTTCTCTACTGTTATGTCTCATACGTCCCGGCTGGGACACAGGGCTTTCTCTACTGTTATGTATCATACGTCCCTGCAGGGACACAGGGCTTTCTCTACTGTTATGTCTCATACGTCCCTACAGGGACACAGGGCTTTCTCTACTGTTATGTCTCATCCGTCCCTGCAGGGACACAGGGCTTTCTCTACTGTTATGTCTCATACGTCCCTGCTGGGACACAGGGCTTTCTCTACTGTTATGTCTCATACTTCCCTGTAGGGACATAGGGCTTTCTCTACTGTTATGTCTCATACGTCCCTGCTGGGACACAGGGCGTTGTCTACTGTTATGTCTCATACGTCCCTGCTGGGACACAGGGCGTTGTCTACTGTTATGTCTCATACGTCCCTGCTGGGACAAAAGGCTATGTCATCTTTTCTGTACATTGTTTCTGCACAAAAGAAATGCATTATTTTGTAAATTGCCCAAAGTGTCAAGAGCATGTTGATAATTTTTGTTAGTGAGCTCGCCAACAGAAATGTGAAGTGATCAAAGACACAATTTTGTCTTTTCATGATTCCTGCTTGTGTTTCAGTTATGATGTTCGGCTGCCTGCCATGCGGACTGTGGGGCACGGATGTCTAGTCTGCTGGTCTTTATAATGGATTCATACATCAAACCATGGTTCAGGTTGGTTTTGCGACCTCTGGACTCCAGAGAAGATGCTTTGATGCCAGCATTCACTCCCAACTTTCCAAAGCCCAACAGGGGAAGGCAACAGAGAGCAACATCAACGCAACAATCCCCCTTAATTACAGTCAGTCTATATATAAAAAAAAAGCTGATCAGGAATACAAAGGCTTGAGTCTACAGAGGACTTTTCATTACCCATCCTGCTCCTTACCTTTTCTGTGTTTGGCAAAGAAAAGGAACGAAGTCGGAACCCTACTGATTGAAAACTAGTAGAACAGTGAAACAACAGGACTCATCTGATCGCTCATGCATGGCTGGGATTAGGGGACACAAGTAGAAAGAGTACCACAAAAGAACCAGGGGACTGACAAACTTTTGTTTATTTTCCTTTTGAGGTGAACGGGATAGAAAAATAAAAATAAAATCTCTGGTCATATGAAAAGATATAGAAAGATACACAGAGAGAGGTGGCAGTCCTTTCTAGCCCCTGTAAAACCCCTCAACTACCCCTTTCCTTTTAACCAACAACATGAAAGATAAAGACCAAGGTCTCTGGTGAGCAACATGAGACGAACACCCCAGATAAATATGAATTGTTTATTACTATTACTATTCATTTATTAATTATTTGCTTTAAGGGCAAGCGTTGCCATGTGAACCATCTTCTATGTGCATATTTTATGGCACAAGAATGGAACATTTAGATTCCGGTTGACCAACTGGCTTGTGAAAGTCTTCAATGCCACACCAGCTAACAAGACAGCAGCCCTTTCCTTTCACAGCTCTAAGTGGAAATCATCCAACGGCACTTTGCACGTCTCGTCCGGCTTTGGCCTTGGTCCAAATTGCACTCTATACTTTTTAATCTCCCTCATAAAAAAAAGAAGGGGAACAGAGAGAGATTAGAATCTGAATTTCTTTGGCTTTTCCTCATTGGAGTGTGTGGTTGTGAATATGGGGAGGTGATGGCCTCTACTGGGCCAGGCTCACTGAAGAGGTAACCCACTCTGCCCCTTGGGATAGGGATAGGCTTGAATACTGCTAGATAACGCTGAGAGGGTAGATGGTGGTAGTGGGAGAAATAGAGCACTAGGTTAATAGGTGGGTGTAGTGTGTTTTCAGGAAGTGAGGGACAATTCAGAAAATGCATATTAAAACATGTGTAAGTGTTGCAGAATCTGGGTAAGCACTGTTTTACTAGGCTCTGTGTTTAACTCAGAGAACAATGTAGAGCTGGCTTCCTCACAACGCCTGGAGCAACTGAGTCATTACAAGTACACTGCATGTAATAGTGGCACCAAAGAGACTATACAGTACAACCCATTACACAGAGGAATAGGATAATTCACAACAATACTGTAGAAACAGCAGCCACAATGGATGAAAAACACACATATTAGTGTCATGGTTTTTAGATTGGACCCGAGGCTCTGAGCAGTAAAGAATACATTCCATTTAATTAGTGATAAAAACAACAAAATAAAGGAGAGAACGAAACCAGGAACTGATGTGTGACATGAACAAACAAAGAACCAATCACAGGTGGGAAACTAATGAACTTAAATAGGATCCCAACTAGAGACAACGGATGGCAGCTGCCTCTAATTGGGGACCAACAAAACTCAAACATAGAGTTGCCCAGATAACCCTACCGTCAGGCCCCTACAGTTAACCAAACCCAAACATAGACATGCCCAGACAACCCTACCGTCAGGCCCCGACAGTTAACCAAACCCAAACATAGACATGCCCAGACAACCCTACCATCAGGCCCCGACAGTTAACCAAACCCAAACATAGACATGCCCAGACAACCCTACCATCAGGCCCCGACAGTTAACCAAACCCAAACATAGAGATGTCCAGACAACCCTACCGTCAGGCCCCGACAGTTAACCAAACCCAAACATAGACATGCCCAGACAACCCTACCGTCAGGCCCCGACAGTTAACCAAACCCAAACATAGACATGCCCAGACAACCCTACCATCAGGCCCCGACAGTTAACCAAACCCAAACATAGACATGCCCAGACAACCCTACCGTCAGGCCCCGACAGTTAACCAAACCCAAACATAGAGATGTCCAGACAACCCTACCGTCAGGCCCCGACAGTTAACCAAACCCAAACATAGAGATGCCCAGACAACCCTAAAATCAGGCCCCGACAGTTAACCAATCCCAAACATAGAGATGCCACTAGGCATGCCTACCGTCAGGATTTGACAATTAGAGACTCCAAATACAGTTGACTTTCCATTAGAAACAGCAGAGAGCCCACCAACTGTTCTCAAACTGCTCTCCTATTTGATATTCATTTGATTTTAAAACAACTTTACAAAGTGCTTTTTCTTAAGAGGAAATAACTTTCAGTGACTTTCCCCAAAAATGGCCTGTAGCTGTGGTGTTCCACCCCCGACTCTCTCACGTTGCGTTGTCCAGCCCTCCTAATCGCCATGACTGGCTGACCTTTGGGTCGGCCCCCTCTGTGATTTACAGCCTTTCACTGGCTTGACCTCTGCCTCCTCTGTCTCCCTACAGACACCCTGTTCCCGTGAGTACGGTTGAAGTGCTGATAAGTCGGACAAGCACTGTTTCCCTGACGTATTGCCCTGGCTCGCCTTGTCAAGCTCTCTCTAGGTGGCACAATGCAGCCAGTGGCTCATTAACCCTCCACCCCCACCACCTACACTAAGCCATCTTCCCCTCTGGCCTGGAGCTATAGGTAGGCCATGTTAACGGCAGGCCCTAATGAAGTGTGCCATGGTGGTGGAGGGTGAATGCCACCACATGTGGGGACTGCAGTGGTGTGGACTGGCAGGGGACCCAGGAAGATTTTGGGGAACACAGTTGGGGACACCGGCAGTAGCATTCCCAGAGGCCTTTGTGTGGAGTCTCTCAGTGGGGCCCGGGGCCCGGCTCAGCAAAGCCCCCAACGACCAGGACGCGGATGTTTGGGGCCCAATGAAACATAAGCAGCTGGGGGTCAGCCTCTCTTAATCTTCAATTAAAGAGCCCCCCGTTCATCAATTCAGCTCCACACTGACAATAAGACAGGTCAGAGAGACGGTGTCGGACTGACTTCTAGATAGGTCTTGAAATGTTGCCGTACCACAAATCTCTTTCTGAACTTGAGGTGTCCATAATGGTAAGTGGATAAGAAGGACAATATTGTTTTGGTTCTGGGTATTTCTTCAAAACTCCCTCAGCTCACTCCCAAGGCCCCCCCCCCCCCCCCCATTCAGAGAAACCCAGTAGCCAGAGTATTACAGTGCTTCCTCTTTGGGGGGTAGTTAATCACCTCTGAGCAAACATGTGTGTGCTGGACCGTGAAGGCACCATCTCTCTCACACTTCATAATGAACCTTGTTTTACACCGGCTCTGCCGCCTGACCGACACGTCCTCCGACACGTCCTCCGACACAGCCCACACAGCCCACTGAAGCGATTGCTTTTCTGTGATTGCCTGCAATTGGGAGAGGAAAACAGAGTTTCTAGAGGGAAGACCAGATGATAAGACGATAGGAATAACAGGTTTGGACGCCTCATTCAGCAAACAATTTCGGCGAGGTGGAAAAGCCCTTCCTCCTCTCAGCTAGAGCTTCTCCTCTATTTACAATGTTCTCACTTCTAGACTACAAAGTTATTTATTGACTTGTTTGACTATTGGCTAATGAAATCCCCAGCGCCATCACAATAAGGCGAGTCTGTAACCTCCTAACCAAATGAAGTCATCTTTACTCTATCTTCTCACAGACAAACAAAAACAACTCGACAAAGAGTGAGGGTTCATAAAGGGTTTTTTGGCCAGATGGGTCACATGCTGTCTATTGAGAGTCCACCCCATCAAGCCCATTCACTGGCCTCTATAACACAGACAGGCTGCTTAAATACCTGACATCAGAAAGGAAGCAAAAACAAAGAAAGGAAGAGCGGGAACAACAGATTAAATAAATAAAGCAGCCTCTGTGACTGATGTGTATGGATGGTGCCGGAGAGTCACTGACAATTAAAGAAATGTGTCTCTGCTCACAAAAGGGGGCTGGAAAATACTGAATGTTGCCTCGAGCCCCAAATTCCCTGAGCCTTTCTCTCAGGATTGTAGGAGGCTTGCTGGGCACATTTTTTATGCCGTTCCCGCTTGGACCCCCTTTAGAGTCTTTGTCTGTGCTCTGAGTCCATGAGAAAAGTCAATCACAGACAGTTTGCTGTGCACGGCCCCTCATGCGTCAGCTAGTGCTTTTGGATTCCTCACAGCTTCTCATGTTGACATTATTGCTCATAATTACACAAGGGGATCTCCATTTAAATAAGATAAAAATGGCATGATAGTGCTTTTCCTATAGCACGTACTGAGTAAGATGTTACTCACACGTAGGCCAGCAAATATGGTGACTTCAAAAGAGGATAAGAAAGCAAAACACTGGCCGGCGATTAAAATCCATATTTATGCAGCCCAATTTTCCTTGTGAGAGAAAATTCAGCGGCATTGGTTAGCTGGCTCCATTTGATCTGTGCTGAGAGAACCAAGAGATGTCTGAACCTTGGGGGCCTGTGATCCAAGCCTAATGCATTGGCAAAAACAGTCAATTATATTGTAAATTGCAGGGAGAGGAGCATTGAAATGTTTTAACAGCGAAGGATTTTTACAAATTAAAATAGGCAGTCAAACACAAAATTAAACCAGGTTGCGAGCGGCGATGGAAAAAGTCGGGGTCTACCAACTAAGCCAATTATAACAAGCTAACCATACTGGCTGTGCAATATCTCAGTGCAGCTCATGCAGAAGAGACCGGGAAAATGGCATGACCTCAAACTACAGCTCACATATACGACAATACAGGCATAGGCATTCTCTAGCAGAACAGAAACACCAATGCCTCCCTGTTTTTTACCTCTCCATCTCTCTCTCTCTCTCTCTCTCTCTCTCTCTCTCTCTCTCTCTCTCTCTCTCTCTCTCTCTCTCTCTCTCCATCTCTCTCTCTCTCTCTCTCTCTCTCTCTCTCTCTCTCTCTCTCTCTCTCTCTCTCTCTCTCTCTCTCTCCATCTCTCTCTCTCTCTCTCTCTCTCTCTCTCTCTCTCTCTCTCTCTCTCTCTTCCCCTCAGAAAGGCAGAACCAGAACAGTGGAGGGACTGTTTTCTATATTTCCCTATTCCAATAAAAATAATCCCCACAGCGGCCATTTTTGTTCCTATCGCCCCAGAAGAACCTCCCAGTTGCAGGATCTCTGAGGAAGAATTTCACAGTCTTTACACATGAACAGTAGCAGCAAACTTTGCCTTCATTTCAATGGAAAGCGTCTTTAAGCTGAAGCAGAAAAATAAATGAATCATTTCCCCAAAGTCCCCTTTTATTTAAGTGTGTTATAAATCAATGTTAAGCGGTTTTATAGCTCTGTGGATGGTGCTTACATAGGGTGTCAGTTCCAGTGCTGTTCAATCCATATGTGTAATCAAATTTTTACTCTGCCCCTGCAGATATCAACCCTGTAAATCACACACGGGTAGTCCAACTTTGTTTCCATGTTGGCCGTGAACTCGACTGGAGGGCCTCAACATGTGCTGCTGTTTGATCTCTGATATCCTGGACATTCCTACACAGATATCATCCCAGTATAATTAAATAGAATAACTTTGTTTGTTTCCTTGTGTGTACTGTACACAAGAAGGGACGATCAGCCAATGAGTATATAGGATAGCTGTTTGAGTCTTATTGATGTGTAGAGATGCCGTATGTGACTGGTCTAATGTTGTTCAGATGAAGATGCTACCTTTATCAGTCAATAGATGCATACTGAGATTTGCTCTAGTTTTACAGCATGCAGCAAGCCTATGGCCATGTGTACATGTTTCCCTGATATCACCTCGAAGGCTCTGTTTTTTTGTTGTTGCTTGGCTCAGTTTCTTGGTTATATATCACATGGGTATTTCTAAATGCATGAGATTGTTTTCCTTGAGTTAAACATGTGGGGGGGGGGGGGGGGGGGAGTCAATCATAGTTAATTCTCCGCTTGAAAGACAAGTAATAATGTCTTAATCTGAGAGAGGTTTGCTTGCACTGGAATCCATTTCATGTTATTTCGCATGAGAAGGGATGGCTGGCTCTGCCTTTGATCTGCTCTGCTCTCCAGGAAGAACTAGATTAAAAGGTTCACGAAATCTAAATAAATCTCAAATTGGTTTTTAGTGGGAATGCTTATGTCAAAAATTAACACACACACGTACACACACGCTTCACTCTATGAAATAATAAGCATGTCTTTGGTCACGTCCCAGTGTGGTCAAAGGAGGGGCTGAGAGACCCTTTTAGTGCAGTCACAAGTCCGAGGGCTCACCATTTGAAGTGTGCAGAGAGAGTGGAATTTGATTGAATGAATCTAGGTTCGGATAGCTGTGAGAAGAGCTAGATGGCTAGCTGTTCACAGTGGCTGAGATAGCTTTTAAGATTTTACCCCATATGAGAAAAAAAAGAGTATCGGCACTGAAGATAGGCTGGAACGTGATCTTAGCCCAGCACCAGATCAGAGACTCCCATTAAGGTTTGGGGTGATAAATAGCATCTGTTTCAAATGGGGGTAAGACCAGAGGAGGACTGGTCTCTCTCTCTCTCGCTCTCTCTCTCTCTCCTCTCTCTCTCTCTCTCTCCTCTCTCTCTCTCTCTCTCTCTCTCTCTCTCTCTCTCTCTCTCTCTCTCTCTCTCTCTCTCTCTCTCTCTCTCTCTCTCTCTCTCTCTCTCTCTCTCTCTCTCTCTCTGTATACCCCCCTCTCAATTAAATTACATTCAAAGGGTTTTATTGTCATGGGGAACGTATGTTTACATTGCCAAAGCAAGTGAAATAGATAATAAACAAAAGTGAAATAAATTATAAAAAATGTACAGTAAACATTACACTCACAGACGTTCCAAAGAATAAAGACATTTCAAATGTCATATAATGTCTATATACAGTGTTGTAACGATATGCAAATAGTTAAAGTACAAAAGGGAAAATAAATCAACATAAATATGGGTTGTATTTACATGGTGTTTGTTCTTCACTGGTTGCCCTTTTCTTGTGGCAACCGGTCACATATTTTACTGCTGTGATGGAAGTGCAGCTCAGTTTCCACCTCATTTTGTGGGCAGTGTGCACATAGCCTGTCTTCTCTTGAGAGCCAGGTCTGCCTACGGCGGCCTTTCTCAATAGCAAGGCTATGCTCACTGAGTCTGTACATAGTCAAAGATTTCCTTAAGTTTGGGTCACAGTGGTCAGGTATTCTGCCACTGTGTACTCTCTGTTTAGGGCCAGATAGCATTCTAGTTTGCTCTGTTTTTTTGTTAGTTCTTTCCAATGTGTCAAGTAATTCTCATTTTGTGGGTATCGGCCTAATTCTGCTCTGCATGCAATATTTTGTGTTTTTCGTTGTACACTGAGGATATTGTTGAAGAATTCTGAATCTCAATTTGGTGTTTGTCCCATTTTGTGAATTCTTAGTTGGCGAGTGGACCCCAGACCTCACAACCATGAACGACAATGGGTTCTATAACCAAAGTATTTTTAGCCAGATCCTAATTGGTATGTCAAATGTGATGTTCCTTTTGATGGCATAGAAGGCCCTTCTGTCCTTGTCTTTCATCAAACCATCAGATCATCAGCAAACAGTAGACATTTGACTTCAGATTCTAGTAGGGTGCTGCAGACTGTTCTAGCGCCCTCGCCAACTCGTTGATATATACGTTGAAGAGGCTGGGGCTTGAGCTGCATCCATGTCTCACCCCACGGCCCAGTAGAAATAAATGTGTGTGTTTTTTGCTAATTTTAACTGCACACTTGTTGTTTGTGTACATGGATTTCATAATGTTGTATGTTTTTCCCCAACACCCCTTTCCATCAACTTGTTTAGCAGACCCTCATGCTTTTTTTAAATCAACAAAGCATGAGAAGACTTTTCCTTTGTTTTGTTTTGTTTGTTTGTCAATTAAGGTGTGCAGGTTGAATACGTTGTCTGTCGTAAATACGTGGTCTGTCGTAAATAGCCAATTTGAAATTTGCTCAGTACAGCTGAGGATGATGTTATAGAGATTAAGTATAGCCAATTGGAATTTGAGGTCTGTATATTTTATAATTTCATTAAGGATACCGTCAACACCACAGGCCATATTAGGGTTGGAGGGTTTGTATTTTGTCCTGTAGTTCATTCAATGTAATTGGAGAATCCAGTGGGTTCTGGTAGTCTTTAATAGTTGGTTCTAAGATTTGTATTTGATCATGTATATGTTTTTGCTCTTTGTTCTTTGTTATAGAGCCAAAAAGATTGGAGAAGTGGTTTATCCAGACATCTCCGTTTTGGATAGATAACTCTTCATGTTGTTATTTGTTTAGTGTTTTGTTGTTTGTTTAGAGTCTATGGATTCTTCAATTACATTGAGCTGATTTCTGACACTGTTCATTCTTTTTCTGTAGTGTATTTCTGAATTGTTTTAGTGATTCTCTCTCTCTCTCTCTCTCTCTCTCTCTCTCTCTCTCTCTCTCTCTCTCTCTCTCTCTCTCTCTCTTTAGTTTTATACCCCTCTCGCTCTCTCTCAATTCAAGGGTCTGTATTGGCGTGGGAAACGTATGTTTACATTACCAAAGCAAGTGAAATTGATAAACAAAAGTGAAATAAATAATAAAAAGATCGAATTTGTATTTGTGGTCATGGAAACTGGACCTTTTTTGGAACATGTCGGAATTACTCAAGTTTTAGCTGTTCTTCTTATGTAGAGTTATACCATATCTCTTATTACAGAGATATGACAGTTTATTATTTAACCTTTATTTAACTAGGCAAGTCAGTTAAGAACAAATTCTTATTACAATGACAGCCTACCAAAAGGCAAAAGACCTCCTTCGGGGACGGGGGCTGGGATTTAAAATACAAATAAAAACAAATAAAAAATATATAAATATAGGACCAAACACACATCACTACAAGAGAGACAAAACAACACTACCAAAAGAGATACCTAAGACAACAACATAGCAAGGCAGCAACACATGACAACACAGCATGGTAGCAACGTAACATGACAACAACATGGTAGCAACACAACATGGTAGCAGCACAAAACATGGTACAAACATTATTGGGCACAGACAACAGCACAAAGGGCAAGAAGGTAGAGATGACAATACATCACACAAAGCAGCCACAACTGTCAGTAAGAGGGTCCATGATTGAGTCTTTGAATGAAGAGATAAAATTGTCCAGTTTGAGTGTTTGTTGCAGCTCGTTCCAGTCGCTAGCTGCAGCGAACTGAAAAGACGACCCAGGGATGTGTGTGCTTTGGGGACCTTTAACAGAATGTGACTGGCAGAACAGGTGTTGTATGTGGAGGATGAGGGCTGCAGTAGATATCTCAGATAGGGGGGAGTGAGGCCTAAGAGGGTTTTATAAATAAGCATCAACCAGAGGGTCTTGCGACGGGTATACATAGATGACCAGTTTACAGAGGAGTATAGAGTGCAGTGATGTGTCCTATAAGGAGCATTGGTGGCAAATCGGATGGCCGAATAGTAAAGAACTTCTAGCCGCTCGAGAACACCCTTACCTGCCGATCTATAAATGATGTCTCCGTAATCTAGCATGGGTAGGATGGACATCTGAATCAGGGTTAGTTTGGCAGCTGGGGTGAAAGAGGAGTGATTCCGATAGAGGGAACCAAGTCTAGATTTAACTTTAGCCTGCAGCTTTGATATGTGCTGAGAGAAGGACAGACTACCTCAAGCTATAAACCCTCAGAGGTAATAATCACACATGTGGTTGTAACAGAGGTAAGAGAGTAATAAATAAATCAGCTGTGATGTTGTTGGTTTATGGTCGTATATAAGAACCTGTATGCGGCCTAGTTGTATGTGGTTACCCTGGATAGCCAGAGCCTATCCTTCCCAGTGTTGGCTATGGTTGCTCAAAAAAATGCTTCACTAAGAGGCTAATGATGCCCCCCACTGGGCGAAAAACATCACATCATTCCCCATAATCAGATTTTTTTAATAATAAGTAACCCTTTTTGGCACCATTGATCAAAACTCCAGTATTTGTATTAATTCAAAAATACATGAATGTGCCAAAAAGGAAAATGTTTTTTTTTAGAGTAGAAATGAGCAGCTTAATGATTCTAGACAGACTGGATAAGGCCATACTCAAACACATAAGGGCAGTGTGACGTCATATACTTTATTGTCCCCTAAGGGACATGGACAATTAAATAGTGCTGCTGATTCCACATACTGTAAATACATAGAATCAGTTGACACAACATACATAGAATAACACCCGACCCACACAAAAGTGAACTATTCGTAAAATATTTTGCTGCAAAGCCCACTCACCCTTCACTAATGGACTTGTGTCAGGGAGAATTGACATTAAGGTGGTGAGAGTTCTTGGCCATTTGCCTTTTGAAATCCTAGACTAAGTGCTTCTAAAAGCTATTATCTGGCTTCTTCTACTTGTAAACTCAAAACAACAGACATTTTTTATTTTGTATTTTCTTAGAGTACAGTTCTCTTTTTTTTTTTTTACAAGATTATTTAAAACATTGTACACAATAAATAGTGTACACAAGTTACCTTCTCAAAACATATATACATGATCAAAAATATATGATAACGTAAAAATTGCAAAAACATGAATCAAAAGAACACGTAAAACTATTAACACAATCATACCTGAGTCCAAGCAGACAAAACAGAGAGTTTTTCTGTCTTTTTAAAATCCCAATAGAATCCCAAAACATTTTCTTTGCCGTCACTAAATCATGATCATCACATTTGGAAATACAACTATCAAAAGGTGAAGAATTATGGGTAATTACTCTCTTTTTATACATATTTTAATTACACTTTCATACACATCAAATCAAATATTATTCCTGCTCAAAAATAAAAACAAAGCACATTGTGGGCAGGTTTAATTAATCTGTGTCATGGACATCTGAAATGTAATGTATTCGATACATAGGCTGGTTTACTTTTTGTAGACTTTCCATTGGCAAGTAGAAACACAATCCACAATAGAAATTATATTTAAATATTTTAAATACAAAAAAAAAAGAAAACAATGCCCATTTTTTTGGGAGGCTATAAGAGGGATGACTTGACTTGACAGGGCTGTAGAGGTTGGGCTTTGTTCCAGGCTTCCTCAATGTGTGCGAAGCCTCTCTAAGCTGCACTTATTTAAATACGCAATGTTTTGAATATTAGAGCAGCATGGTGCCCAGGAGTAGAGGAGTAGAGAGAGGGAGAGAGAGAAGGAGAGAGAGGGAGAGAGAGAAGGAGAGAGAGGGAGAGAGAGAAGGAGAGAGAAGGAGAGAGAGAGAGAGAAGGAGAGAGAGAGAGAGAGAGAAGGAGAGAGAGGGAGAGAGAGAAGGAGAGCGAGGGAGAGAGAGAAGGAGAGATGAAAAGAGAGAGAAGTCAAGTCACTAAAACTAGTGGCGCCTTGTTCCTTGCCTCTTACGTCTTTGACATGACAGCTGAGACAAGATGAGAGGCTGGTATAGTGGGAGTATGTAATACAGATGTAGGATCTTAATTTGACCTATTTTGTCAAAGCAAAATAATCCTGCAGCAACAGGATTAGAACGTTTAGTCCATAATGTTGCGTGATCGGTGTTTGGGCAAAAGTAGGCTGCATGAAAGGTGCAATACTGTTAATATAACTGTGTGTTAGTGTGGGTTTTCAGTGAATTTATGTAAATCATGTCTTTACTATTATAGCCCATAGAAACCGTTGAGTAACATTCATACCAGACAGACACTGCAGTCATATGTTCTGTCCTCTTGGGCTCCTCTAACTCTAAATTATCTTAAGTAAACTAAATGAAAGCAGATCAAATGGATTACTTCTTAATTAACAGAATTGGCGACTTCTAGACAAAGTCTTCTAGGCCTTGCTTTCAACCAGACATGAGTCTTATGGTAGAGTCTGGCACACAAGGCTAGACAAGGACTCTACTGCTACCAGTATTATAAGAATCTGTCTGTCTGGTCAGTGGCTGAGGAGCAGATGGTCACCTGGATTAATTGAGTCAATTCATTAATCCCATTATGTAATTAAGAGTGGATTCCAGTGAGGGGGGAAGGGGAGGAGTGAGACGGTCTCCCTCAGAGAAACAGCACATATCTGATTCACTATCTCCAGACAGGACAGAGCAACATCTAACACCCAGCACTGGTCGGCTCTGTTGACAAACACAGGGCACTTTTTTGACAGCTGTCTGATTTATGCATGAATCAAATATCCAACAGACTCAGAATGCACATTCATATAAATAGAAATTTATACAGAAATGTAGGTGACAGAAAGTTTGCCCTTTTGTATTGAGGTCTAAGAATAGATGATACTACCATACTGGGAGAATTTCCACACTGTATCATTGTATGGCATTATATTATTCTATCTAAGGTGCCTCTCCTCTCATTTCACTAGAGGGAGCTCTAATGACATGGCAGTAAATACTGTATGTCTGACTGAGACGCTCTGATGCTGTTCTACACAGTGACTGTGATAATATCAGTCTGAATGGAGGTATAAAAACCGTGATAATAACTAATTGTTTTGAGGCCATTGCTGATGATGAATCAGTAGAGAGCCACTGATGAGATGAAAAGTGTTTCAGTTTGGCTGTGTGTTTTCTGCCCTCCCCTCCCCAAGGTGTGTTCTCTGATTACGTCTGGAGTCAGAGAGCAATAACCCATCACTGCCTGGGAGGTGGTGGCTTCCTGTGTGGCACTAGAGGTGGTGGCTTCCTGTGTGGCACTAGAGGGGGTGTGTTAGTGTGTGCATGTTTGTGGTTTTTGTGGTATTTTGTGGTACAGTTGGCCCAGCGTCGTCAGGGTTTGGCCGGTGTATGCCATCATTGTAAATAAGAATTTGTATTTAACTGACTAGCCTGGTTAAATAAAGGTAAAAAACTAATATATATATATATATGTGTATATATATAGAGAGGACTATAGGATGGGTAACCGTACCACCCAGATACAGCCATGCAGTTCGGTAATTTACTGCACTCCTATTAATTACCCCAGTACTAATCCATGGAGTTTTCACATGTAACAGGACCAGCACTGCACTCATTAACTGGAATATAGGTTAATAAGATGGGATCAGAGACTGGATAGTTAAGCTGATCCCTGTCTCCCCTCTTCTCACTGACGCACCACTCTATACCCTGAACAGACCAGCCTAACCCAGACCAGACCAGTCTAACCTAGACCAGATCAGCCTAACCTAGACTAGACCAGCCTAACCTAGACTAGACCAGCCTAACCCAGACCAGACCAGCCTAACCCAGACCAGATAAGCCTAACCCAGACCAGATAAGCCTAACCTAGACCAGACCAGCCTAACCCATGCCAGCCCAGCCTAACCTAGACCAGCCTAACCCAGACCATTCTAGTCTAACCCAGACAAGACCAGCCTAGACCAAACCAGACCAGATGAGGGCGTGTCTCGCTGCCCTGCAGGCGATTCCATTAACTACATCATAGAGGCTCTCTTATCACCCAGGAAAGACATTCCAGTGTGGAGTTTAGTTTTCACTAGGGATCATGGGAAAATGAGGTTAGTGCAGTGCACTTTAGTTCTTAGTATAGAGGAGAGGAGTACTATTTTCATATCAGACTTCTATGCACTTAAAAAAAAGTAATAAATCAAATAATCAAAGGCTGACCTCCTTAACTCAACCAAGTCCTGAAATAAACACTGCCATAACAATATGACAGCTGTTTCCCAAACAAGTTCCTCATCTCTCCTCAGAGGCCTGCCTAATGTAAGAATGACCTGGTGGTTTTTGGCAGAAGGGAGTTTGACTGCTGCCAAATCTCTCTCTCTCTCCCTCTGAGACCTGTCCCCTTTCTGTCTTTCTATTATACCAGTGACAGGTGAAACGGTATGTCTGAGTCTGGGCCAGTAGCCATCAATAAAATTACTCTCCAACACACTCAGGCTTTATGTAAACACATATTCCACAGCCAGACCGGCAAGTCCATCCATGCGTTATCATATCGACTTATACCTGTCATTCTCTCTTGCCTCCTTTTGAGAAAGGTCAAAGGTAATCGAGGAAAGGCGGAGAGAAAAGTGTATGAAAATGAGACTTCTTCTCCAATCGCACATCATCAGGCAAATAACATTTACAGTGAGGAATCAAAAATAATTGTAAAAAGTGATTAAAAACGAATTTAGCTAGTTGTGCAATACATTTTAAAGATAAAAGGATACGTAGTATATCGTTTTGAAATGTTTGCATGCTTTAGCTGATTCATGCGGGGTGTGGCAGATTTCAAAACTCTTCTGCAAAGGACTCCGGTAGGATACACTTATGCTTCCTCGCCAAAACAAGGCTATCGAGGAGGACCATCTTCTTTTGTCTACTAACGAATTGACACTCCTCGACCACTTCTTGGTTTCCAGGTCACGGAAGAGGGAGGACAGAGGAAAGATGGAGAAGGACATACTTTTGCCCAAATTGGAAATGGCCACCATGTGATAAATGTTGATTAAACATGACCAGCATGACATTTGACTTTACTACCCGTTACATTACCTCATTTCCTGTACAAGCGTAACTCAATGTTGAACATCAGAACATCCTCATGATAGAAGTGAGTTTTGTCCACTATATAATCAACAGATGGCAGTGTTGCATTCAAGATGTGTCTCCCAAGCCAGAGCCCTTAGAGCTGGTAAGATAAAAAGAAAATCCATATTGTGTCAGAACGGCCATAATTAAATCCATCTATCTACTTGATGTATTTATATGCAGCACAATTCTCCATGTGTCTACAGGAGACAGATTGGATGTTTTCAGCTAAAGTGTCCTTTTAGCTCAGATAACAATGTTCAACTGAAGATAACATGTTTTGACTAAAGTCTCATGGGATTGTTACGTTGTCAAATTGTCCCCGTCATCCTATTACCATCTTCATAAGTAATGACTCTGCAATGAGACGGTACAGGCTGACATCACAGACATTCTCAAATACGTAAGGATGGATGAAGTTGCCGTGGGTTTAGAAAACAAGTCTCAAACTTCTAGTACTGAGGTTGATGACAGGCTTGAGGTAATGGCTGGAGTGGAATCCTATCCAATAGATCCAATAGATCCAACACAGGGGTTCCATGTGTTCGATGCCATTCGATTCACTCCTTTCCAGACATTATTATGAGCCGTTCTCCCCTCTGCAGCCTCCACTGTTACAGTGACTCTCAAAACCAGGAACCACTAGCCTTCCTGCCTTGGATTGCGATGTTCTACTAAGTCAATCTAAGTGAAAACAATGTTAAAAAAAACACTTCAAGTGAGTCCATTATGCCGACATATTTATCCTGTCAGTACATACTGTACAGCGATACAGTCATGGACTATAAAGAGGAAGCCAGCCACGTCCCGGACACCGCCGTCTTGCTCTCAGACAAGATAAACACTTTCTTCGCCCGATTTAAGGATAACACAGTGCAACTGACACAGGCCGCTCCCGAGTACTGTGAGCTCTCGTTCTCTGTGGCCCACGTGAGTAAGACATTAAAGCGTGTTAACCCTCGCAAGGCTGCCGGCCCAGACGGCATCCCTAGCCACGTTTTCAGAGCATAAGCAGTCCAGCTGGCTGGAGTGTTTACGGACATATTCAATCTCTCCTTATCCCAGTCTGCTGTCCTCACTTGCTTCAAGATGTCCACCATTGTTCCTGTACCCAAGAAAGCGAAGGTAACTGAACTAAATGACCATCGCCCCGTAGCACTGGTTTGAGAGGCTAGTTAAGGATCATATCACCTCCACCTTACCAGACACCCTAGACCCACCTCAATTTGCTTACCGCCCCAATAGATCCACGGGTGACACAATCACCATCACACTGCATACTGCCCTAACCCATATGGACAAGAGGAATACTGTATGTAAGAAGGATGTTCATTGACTACAGCACCATAGTACCCTCCAAGCTCATCATTTAAGCTCGGGCCCTGGGTCTGAACCCCGCCCTGTGCAACTGGTTCCTGGACTTCCTGATGGGCCGCCCCCAGGTGTTGAAGGTAGGAAACAACACCTCCACTGATCCTCAACACAGGGGCCCCACAAGGGTGCATGCTCAGCCCTCTCCTGTACTCCCTGTTTACCCATGACTGCGTGGCCAAGCACGCCTCCAACTCAATCATCAAGTTTACAGACGACACAACAGTAGTAGGCCTGATTACTAACAGCGACAAGACAGCCTACAGGGAGGAGGTGAGGGCCCTGGCGGAGTGGTTCCAGGAAAATAACCTCTCCCTCAACGCCAACCATATGAAGGAGCTGATCGTGGACTTCAGGAGACAGCAGAGGGAGCACAACCTCATCCACAATGACATGGCCGCAGTGGAGAAGGTGAAAAGCTTCAAGTTCCTCGGCGTACATATAACTGACAATGGTCCACCCACACAGACAGTGTGGTGAAGAAGAAATTTGTCTTGGCCCCTAAGACCACAAACTTTTACAGATGCACCATTGAGAGCATCCTGTCAGGCTGTATGATCGCCTGGTACGGCAACTGCACCGTCCGCAACTGCAGGGCTCTCCAGAGGGTGGTCTATCCCTCAAAGAGGGGTCATGTAAATGTCAGCCCAATGCATCACCAGGAGCCTGCCCTTCAGGACATCTAGGAAGGCAGAGAAAATCATCAAGGACCTTGCTGGTTACTCATCCCTGGACCTTAGAGGCTGCTGCCCCTATGTACGTAAACATGGAACACTGGTCCCTTTAATAATGTTTACATAATGTTTTACTCACTTAATATGTACATACTGTATTCTAGTCAAGGCCATCCTATTAAAACTATTGCTGTTTATATACTATTCTATCCACGTATTCTACAGATATACTATATTTTCTATCCACATACTGTCCATAATGTCTGTACATCCTATCACATATAAACAGTGCCTTCGGAAAGTATTCAGACCCCTTGACTTTTTCCAAATTGTGTTACGTTACAGCCTTATTCCAAAATGGATTAAGTAAAAAAATGTTTACACACAATACCCCATAATGACAAAGCAAAAACAGGTTTTTAGAAACTTTTAATAATGTATTAAAAATGTAAAACAAAATACTTATTATTTACATAAGTATTCAGACCCTTTGCTATGAGACTTGAAATTTAGGTCAGATTTAGCTCACTGATCATCCTTGAGATGTTTCTATAACTTGACTGGGATCCACCTGTGGTAAATTAAATTGATTGGACATGATTTGGAAAGTAACACACCTGTCAATATGAGGTCCTAAAGTTGACAGTACATGTTAGTGAAAAAATCAAGCCATGAGGTCGAAGGAATTGTCCGTAGAGCTTCAAGACAGGATTGTGTCGAGGCACAGATCTGGGGAAGGGTACCAAAACATTTCTGCAGCATTGAAGGTCCCCAAGAACACAGTGGCCTCCATCATTCTTAAATGGAAGAAGTTTGGAACCACCAAGACTCTTCCTAGAGCTGGCTGCCTGGCCAAACTGAGCAATCTGGGAGGGAAGGGCCTTGGCCAGAGAGGGTCACTCTGACATTCCTCTGTGGAGATGGGAGAACCTTCCAGAAGGACAACCATCTCTGCAACACTCCACCAACCAGGCCTTTATGGTAGAGTGACCAGATGGAAGCCACTCCTCAGTAAAAGGCACATGACAGGAGTTTGCCAAAAGACTCTCAGACCATGAGAAACAAGATTCTCTGGTCTGACGAAACCAAGATCGAACTCTTAGGCCTGAATGCCAAGTGTCACGTCTGGAGGAAACCTGCACCATCCCTATGGTGAAGCATGGTGGTGGCAGCATCATGCTGTGGGGATGTTTTTCAGTGGCAGGGACTGGGAGACTAGTCAGGATCAAGGGAAAGATGAACAGAGCAAAGTACAGAGAGATCCTTGATGAAAACCTGCAGAGAAGAATGGGAGAAACTCCCCAAATACAGGTATGCCAAGCTTGTAGCGTCATACCCAAGAAGACTCGTGGCTGTAATCACTGCCAAAGGAACTTCAACCAAGTACTCAGTAAAGGGTCTGAATACTTATGTAAATGTAATATTTCAGTTTTTAAATTTTTTATATATTTGCAAAACTTTCTAAAAACCTGGTTTTGCTTTGTCATTATGGGATATTGTGTGTAGATTGATGAGGGACATTTAAAAATATATATATTTTTAGAATAAGGCTTTAACATAACAAAATATGGAAAAGGTGAAGGGGTCTAAATACTTTCCGAATGCAGTGTATATATCTTTTATCTATTAATTTATTAGTTCTCCAGACTCAAAATATTTATATATTTCAGAATTCCATGTTATTTTTAGATTTGTGTGAATTGTTAGATATTACTACACTGTTGGAGCTAGGAACACAAGCATTTCTCTACACCCGCAATAACATCTGCTAAACATGTGTATTTGACCAATTCAAATTAGGTTTGATGTGAGAGAAACTATGACAGTTATCAGGCACATTAAAGAGCATATACACTACAGTGCTGCAGTCTGTAGACAGGGCTTCTACTGGCTCTATAGTCTACAGTCTTATCTGCTGAGACTGTGTTGACACCTCTTTGTGGGATAGATCTGCCTGGCAGCCCCTCACTACTCAGTGACCATGTCCACCAAAGACCACTGACCTCTGGAGCCACAGCCACGGGATGGTTTATCAAAACTGTCGAAACCGTTTAAACTATTTATTTTACGTTCTTTTTTTAATAAATTGGAATCTTTTTTGCTACTTTTTAAGTAAATAGCTGCAGTCAACTTTGCAGTACTTTAAGTGACAAATAAGACTGTGTTCTTCATTTCACCCGTTACATAATTGTTCATCATGGAATTTACCAGTAGTCCCCAGTCACGTGGTGTTTGTTTACAAGCACACAGAGATGAGAGACCAGAGCCTTGTGAGCAGAGGCGGTTAAATGCTCCGCAGTTGTGCGCTCGAGGTGGGTGTGGTCAATCAGACAGTACAGACTCTGAGCGCCCCGCCCCCTGTATGCCCATAGGTCATCACCCCCGGCACTCTATATAGTCAAGCGGCTTTATCCCAAATGTGAAGTAATAAAAAGCAGAAGCTGATTTAGTGTTCCTGCTTATTCTGGGAGAGTCTTTGAAGATGAAACAATTGCATTTGGAGTCCTTCTCTCCTCCCTGTAGACATGCCTTCTAAAGGCTGAAGCACGCTGCGACAGCACCGACTCCTGAGTCTGTATATTTAAAAAACTATTTCTCATTGAGGATGATGCCTCCCCACATGAAATAATACTACAGTTTACAATAGAATACTACAGTACTTACTATGGAATTCTGCAATGAACTGTATTATACTGTAGAATACTATGCGACACACTGTAGTATCCCTGGATCACGTACAGTAGTATAGAATGGTATAGTATACTGTAGAAAACTATAGTAAACACTACAGTAACTCATTTGCATATACCCCGCCCATTCCCCTCCCCCAAATCTCAATTTATGCCACCCATAAGTGAGAAACCTAGATGCCAAGTATACATGGTAACCTGTTCCCTACAGGTTATAGAAAAGAGCAGAAGTTATGAACTATCTGTTCAGAACCCAGTCCTTCCTACAGGTTATGGAGCGTTTGCTCTTTTAGTATTTCTCCAGTAGGTTTCCTTACTGAGAAAAGCCTCAACTTCTGTGTCAAAGATAATAAAACAAAAAAACTACAGTAAATACCACAGTGATGTCTGCAAAAACACTACAGTAAATACCACAGTGATGTCTGCAAAAACACTACAGTAAATACTACAGTGATGTCTGCAAAAACACTACCGTAAATACCTCAGTGATGTCTGCAAAAACACAACTGTTTTCTTTTAATTCAGTATTTATACTGTAGTTAACTGTAAATACTACAGTATACTACAGTCAATACTACACTTACAGTTTTTCTCAATTGTTTACATACAAATACTGGTACTTGAGACACAACGACCACAACATGTAACTCCTGCACCAACCCCCTGAACCAATTCTGCTAAACTACAAGCACAGTTCCTGCTTTACACTCAAATTGCAGTTCTAAAACACACTTTTTTCAAAACACTACACACCATTCTTTGCATTTGGCACAATTTTCATGCAGAAAATCTCTTGTTTTCACAATGAACACACTGCCATTCAAATATGCACACTGACTCATCACACTGACTCAAACACCCGTCACACAGTTTTACAATTAGCAATCAGAGCTTTAGCATAAAAGGGCAACAGGTGAGCTCTTCTGTTTTGGAGCAATGGTTGCCAACATTGGAAACAGAGGCAGAGCCAGAGGAGTGAGAGTAAGAGGAGGAGGACGGGGAGGACAAGGACGAGGACGAGGAAGGCCAAGGACCGTAATCTTTGATGAGATCCGAGCCACTTTGGTTGATCATGTGGTCAACCATGGTCTAACAATGAGGGAGGCTGGGCAAAGAGTACAGCCAAATTTGAGCAGGTACACTGTAGCATCCATCATCCGGACTTTCCGAAATGAGAATAGGTAAGAAATCTACTCTCACTAGAAAATTGCAGTACTGCATATCAATACAGTACTCAATGAGTACAGTATTACAGTATTGCCTGTGGACTGTTCTGTAGGACTGTAAAAATAAAGTATGTTTCAAGTATTTGGGAAATGTATTACTACTTTGTATTTACAGTATTTTACTATTTGTTTGGCAGAACTGAAAGATTACCAACACAAGGTGGTCGGGAACGTGTTCTGTCTCCTGAACAGGAAACTGAAATCATGAACATGGTCCTAGAAAATAACGGCATAACATTACGGCAAATACAAAGAAAAATAATAGAAAACAATGAGATATTTCAAAATATTGATAGGGTAAGCTTATCAACACTGGACCGTGTCTTGCGCAGAAATAATCTCAGGATGAAGCAGGTCTACAGGGTGCCATTTGAACGCAATTCAGAAAGAGTCAAAGAATTGCGATATAACTATGTGCAAGTGAGTCCAATACAATCCCACAATTGATGCATACTCTCAACACTGTATAAATTATACATATTTCAGTGTTGTAATCATAATGATTGTGCTTCACAATAGTGACCACTCCGTGTCTATTTCTGATATTGTCATGTGTGTTTCAGAGAGTCCTTGTGCTAGAGGTGGCTGCAGTGGAGCACCAGTTCATCTTCATTGATGAGGTTGGATTCAACCTCACAAAAAGACGAAAGAGGGGAAGGAATATCATCGGCCAGCGTGCCATTGTTCAAGTCCCTGGCCAGCGCGGAGGGAACATCACAATGTGTGCAGCGATTACCCACCACGGCGTCATCCATCACCATGCTACCCTTGGCCCCTACAACACCGCCCATCTGATCACATTCCTGGACACCCTACACAACACACTCATTCCACCAGATCAGGTAGATGGTCCAGAGCAGCTCAGGTACGTTGTCATTTGGGACAACGTAAGTTTCCACAGGGCTGCTCTGGTTCGTAACTGGTTCACTGCCCACCCACGCTTTTTAGTTGTTTATCTCCCTCCATATTCTCCATTCCTCAATCCTATTGAGGAATTTTTTTCTGCCTGGAGATGGAAAGTGTATGACCGAAATCCACAAACGCGTATACCTCTTCTCCAAGCTATGGAAGACGCATGTGGAGATATAGCAGCTGATGCTTTTCATGGCTGGAATCGCCATGCTAGGCGATATTTCCCCCGCTGCTTGGCCAGGGAAAACATTGCTTGTGATGTGGATGAGGTGCTGTGGCCAGACCGCAACAGAAGAGAGGATACAGCATAGTTATTTATTTTTTTATTTTTTTATTTTTTTTACTGTAACTGTATACATTAAATTCTTCTGTTTTGTATGTAGACCACTGTATGTGCAACTTTGTGTTGGTTGGGAATGGGATGTACACTGTGTACATTGTTTTTGTGGGAAAAATAAAATATATTTGTTACTGTGTATTTGTGTGTTCTGAGTATAAAAACAATATTCTCAAATATTTTACAACATGTACTGTCTGTAGTAACGGCAACACTGAACCAAAAAAAGGCCTAAGTCATTATGGTGAACGGAGAAGAAGTGTTTTCCATTCATCATAGTGTTTTACATTGAGCACATCAGTGTTCAACTGGTTCTTATAAATGTCTATTCATATGATGGTTTGTGTGTGTCATTTGAAAACAAAATACCCTTTTGATAAGAAATAACATTGTTTTGCTGGAGAATTGAGGGGTTTTGCCCATTGTGTGTGTGTTGTTTGATTTGTGTGTAGAGTTCTGAGAATTATTATTATTATTTTTTTTTTTTATTTCACCTTTATTTAACCAGGTAGGTCAGTTGAGAACAAGTTCTCATTTGCAACTGCGACCTGGCCAAGACAAAGCAAAGCAGTGCGACAAAAACAACACAGAGTTACACAGTAAACAAACATGGTCAAAAACACAATGGAAAGTCTATATACAGAGTGCAAAATGTAGTGCAAAATGCAGTAAGGTTAAGAGGTAGGACAATAAATAGACCATAGTGGTGAGACAAATTACAGATTATCATCATTAACACAGGAATGAAGGATGTGCAAATTATGATGTGCAAATAGAGATACTGGAGTGCAAGATTTGTGAAAAATAACAAAAATAAATATGGGGATGAGGTAGTAGTGTGGGCTATTTACAGAAGGGCTATATACAGGTGCAGTGATCGATAAGCAGCTTTGACAGCTGACGCTTAAAGTTAGTGAGGGAGATAGGAACCTCTAGCTTCAGTGATTTTTGCAATTCGTTCCAGTCATTGGCAGCAGCGAACTGGAAGGAATGGCGGCCAAAGGAGGTGTTGGCTTTGGGGGTGACCAGTGAGATATACCTGCTGGAGCGCATGCTACGGGTGGGTGTTGCTATAGTGACCAGTGAGCTGAGATAGGGCGGGGATTTACCTAGTAATGACTTATAGATGACCTGGAGCCAGTGGATTTGGCGACGAATATATAATGAAGGCCAGCCAACGAGAGCATACAGGTCGCAGTGGTGGGTAGTGTATGGGGCTTTGGTAACAAAACGGATGGCACTGTGATAGACTACATCCAATTTGCTAAGTAGAGTGTTGGAGGCTAGTTTGTAAATGACATCGCCGAAATCAAGGATCGGTAGGATAGTCAGTTTTACAAGGGCATGTTTGGCAGCATGAGTGAAGGAGGCTTTGTTGCGAAATAGGAAGCCAATTCTGGATTTAATTTTGGATTGGAGATGGTTGATGTGAGTCTGGAAGTTGAGTTTACAGTCTAACCAGATGCCTAGGTATTTGTAGGTGTCCACGTATTCTAATTCGGACCCGTCGAGAGTAGTGATGATAGTCCGGTGGGCGGGTGCTGGCAGCGTTCGATAGAAAAGCATGCACTTAGTTTTACTAGCGTTTAAGAGCAGTTGGAGGCCACGGAAGGAGTGTTGTATGGCGTTGAAGCTTGTTTGAAGGTTAGTAAACACAGTGTCCAAAGAGGGGCCAGATGTATACAGAACGGTGTCATCTGCGTAGAGATGGATCAGAGAGTCACCAGCAGCAAGAGCGACATCGTTGATGTATATAGAGAAAAGGGTTGGCCCAAGAATTGAACCCTGTGGCACCCCCATAGAGACTGCCAGAGGATCGGACAATAGGCCCTCCGATTTGACACACTGAACCCTGTCTGCAAAGTAGTTAGAGAACCAGGCAAGGCAGTCACTTGAGAAACCAAGGCTGTTGAGTCTGCCAATAAGAATGCGGTGATTGACAGAGTCGAAAGCCTTGGCCAGGTCGATGAAGACGGCTGCACAGTACTGTCTTTTATCGATGGCGGTTATGATATCGTTCAGTACCTTGAGCGTAGCTGAGGTGCACCCATGACCAGCTCTGAAACCAGATTGCATAGCAGAGAAGGTACGGTGGGATTCGAAGTGGTCAGTTATCTGTTTGTTAACTTGGCTTTCGAAAACTTTAGAAAGGCAGGGCAGGATGGATATTGGTCTATAACAGTTTGGGTCTAGAGTGTCTCCTCCTTTGAAGAGGGGGATGACCGCGGCAGCTTTCCAATCTCTAGGGATCTCAGACGATACGAAAGAGAGGTTGAACAGGCTAGTGATAGGTGTTGCAACAATTTTGGCTGATAATTTCAGAAAGAGAGGGTCCATATTATCTAGCCCAGCAGATTTGTAGGGGTCCAGACTTAGCAGCTCTTTCAGAACATCAGCCGTCTGGATTTGGGTGAAGGAGAAGCGGGGGGGGCTTGGGCAAGTAGCTGCCGAGGGTGCAGAGCTGTTGGCCGGGGTAGGGGTTGCCAGGTGGAAAGCATGGCCAGCTGTAGCAAAATGCTTATTGAAATTTTCGATAATCGTGGATTTATCGGTAGTAACAGTGTCTCCGAGCCTCAATGCAGTGGGCAACTGGGAGGAGGTGCTCTTATTCTCCATGGACTTTACAGTGTCCCAGAACTTTTTGGAGTTAGTACTACAGGAAGCAAATTTCTGTTTGAAAAAGCTGGCCTTTGCTTTTCTAACTGACTGTGTGTACTTGTTCCTGACTTCCCTGAATAGCTGCATATCGCGGGGGCTATTCGATGCTAATGCAGTGCGCCACAGGATGTTTTTCTGTTGGTCTAGTGCAGTCAAGTCTGGGGTGAACCAAGGGCTATATCTATTCTTAGTTCTACGTTTTTTGAAAGGGGCATGCTTATTTAGGATGGTGAGGAAAGCACTTTTAAAGAACAACCAGGCGTCCTCTACTGACGGGATGAGGTCAATATCCTTCCAGGATACCTGGGCCAGATCGAATAGAAAGGCCTGCTCACAAAAGTGTTTTAGGGAGCGTTTAACAGTGATAAGGGGTGGTCGTTTGACCGCTGACCCATTGCGAACGCAGGCGATGAGGCAGTGATCGCTGAGATCCTGGTTGAAAACAGATGAGGTGTATTTGGAGGGCAGGTTAGTCAGGATGATATCAATAATGGTACCCATGTTTACGGATTTAGGGTTGTACCTGGTGGGTTCCTTGATAATTTGTGTGAGATTGAGGGCATCTATCTTAGATTGAAGGACGGCCGGGGTGTTAAGCATATCCCAGTTTAAGTCACCTAACAGTACAAACTCTGAAGATAGATGGGGGGCAATCAATTCACATATGGAGTCCAGGGCACAGCTGGGGGCTGAGGGGGGTCTGTAACAGGCGGCAACAGTGAGAGACTTATTTCTGGAAAGGTGGATTTTTAAAAGTAGAAGCTCAAACTGTTTGGGCACGGATCTGGACAGTATGACAGAACTCTGCAGGTTATCTCTGCAGTAGATTGCAACTCCGCCACCTTTGGCAGTTCTATCTTGACGGGAAATATTGTAGTTGGGGATGGAGATTTCCGAATTATTGGTGGCCTTCCTGAGCCAGGATTCAGACACAGCTAGGACATCCGGGTTGGCGGAGTGTGCTAAAGCAGTGAATAAATCTAACTTAGGGAGGAGGCTTCTAATGTTGACATGCATGAAACCAAGGCTTTTACGGTTACAGAAGTCAACAAATGAGAGCGCCTGGGGGATAGGTGTAGTACTGGGAGCTACAGGACCTGGGTTTACCTCTACATCACCAGAGGAACAGAGGAGTAATAGAATCAGTATTCTACTAAGGGCTTTAAGAACAGGACGTCTAGTACGTTGGGTACATTGAATAAAAGGAGCAGATTTCTGTGCGTGGTGGAATAGATTGAGGGCATAATGTACAGACAAGGGTATCGTAGGGTGTGAGTTCAGTGGAGGTAAACCTAGGCGTTGGGTAATGAAGAGAGAGGTTGCATCTCTGGAGACACCATTTAAGCTAGGTGAGGTCTCCGCATGTGTGGGGGGAGGGACAAAGGAGCTATCAGAGGCCAGTTGAGCAGGACTGGGGGCTCTACAGTGAAATAAAACAATAATAGCTAACCTAAACAACAAAAGACAAGGCATATTGAAATAAAGGGGCATAAAAACAAACAGTTAATGAGGGACAAAAATTAAAATTAAAAAGAAAAAAAAAAAAAAATAAAAAAAAAATATGAGGCTTTCAGAAAATGTGTGTAAACAATTGAGAAAAACTGTAATACTATAGTATTTATACCATATCATACTATTGTATTTTTTGATATGGGTCTGAGAGCTTTCATTCTCAGTTGGTTGTTTTTTACAGACCCAAATACTTTTCAAAGGTGGATGGATGGATGGTACAAAATCCCAAATGTCTGAGTTCCTAAGCTTCTATAAACTAGAGATGAGAGACATCTTATCTCCTCTCCTTCCTCTCTCTTCCAGATTCTGAGATGCAGTGAACTTGACCCTACAGTCTGGTATCCTTTACTTTTTCCAAACCATAAACACGCTTCCATCCACCATTTTCGATTCTGCCTTACTGGCTTTCTCGTTTCCTGTCAAAGCTGCTCATTCTCAGCCATTTTTCTTGAACCAAAAAAAGTTGCGGTATATATCGTTGCTTTCTGTTCCTTTTTTAATCTGTGAAATGAACCTTTTGTTTACATTTAGCTAATTAAATGACTTCACCAATCTGTGCAGATAGAGCAGGCAGGCTAGTTGTTTGCATTCTTGATGGACAGACAAGTGTAGCTTATGGTGCAAGATGCGACTGACATTTTGTGGGTGGGGAGAGAGGGAAAGAGGTTTGAGGAGGTGTATGAAGCGCTGGGCAGTTTGATATGACATGCGTTATATGAATTAGGTCCACAGAATTAAACCTAGGAGGAGTAGCTTCTACGGAGGAACTTTGAATGTAGTTTCTAGATAACAGGTTTGTTGTGTGTGCAGAGCAGCACCAGAATTAAAAACACGTCTTACCTTTAGGTAGTTAATAAATCCAACGTGAAACGTGATAACTAGACCTGTTGTATCCTTTAACTAGCATCAAAAAAAGTAATGCATTCTTCTCTAGCTAATTAAAAATATCTCTCCCTATCTTCTGAAGCTTGTAACGTCAGTACAGTAACCTATGCATCGGAGGGGGGAGGGGCAGGTAGAATGCATTACTGTTCACCAGCCTATTACTGGTGAACGAACAGAGGAGTATCACACAGTACCAGCCTATTACTGGTGAACGAACAGAGGAGTATCACACAGTACCAGCCTATTACTGGTGAACAGAACAGAGGAGTATCACACAGTACCAGCCTATTACTGGTGAACAGAACAGAGGAGTATCACACAGTACCAGCCTATTACTGGTGAACAGAACAGAGGAGTATCACACAGTACCAGCCTATTACTGGTGAACAGAACAGAGGAGTATCACACAGTACCAGCCTATTACTGGTGAACAGAACAGAGGAGTATCACACAGTACCAGCCTATTACTGGTGAACAGAACAGAGGAGTATCACACAGTACCAGCCTATTACTGGTGAACAGAACAGAGGAGTATCACACAGTACCAGTCTAGTACTGGTGCTCTGATATAACAAAATGACCCACGTAATAGGTTCAGTCTCGTATCGGAGGACCAATGGAGGCTTTCAGGCTCTTATACAAGAGATCCATATCTACAGCCTGACTGAACCAGCGCTGTCAGCTCCCACAGATGTTACATAACCCCTGTCTCAATATTCAAGAGAATTAAAGGAGTACACGTGGAAATGATCATTATCTACAGTACAGCTTCATTTCCTGAAATTCAGAGGTGTAATGGGGACAGATAAGGCTGCTTTTAGAGTAGATGGAAATATAGACTTTATATATTTCAATGTGTTTCGGAATTGTTTCAAAGGAGGCTTATATTGTATTTTAATGATGTGAAGGAATAGTGTGTATTCATGCTATACCTAAGATATACAGTAGACCTCACAAAAAAGGGCTCAATATTGATTTTGTGATATTTTGTTTTAGTTGTTTTTATTTCTTTAGGAAAGCGATGGTGCGTTTTTTGTTTACTCTCTTATTGATTGATGGCAATAACTTTCCCATTGAGCTGAGCCAGCTGTCTTCTCACCGAGGAAATATGAAGTTCCCCCACTGTTATAACGCAACTTCGATTTCCTGTTTGTGAGAATGTCAAATATTTACTCACTCTGAATAAATGTGGATAGGAGCTACTTAGAATCAGCTATTATGTCTTTACTCCCTCCACGGCCCATACCCAAGAAGACATATTCCTGGCCATTCTTTAGACTTTTACGGGTGAATAGTTTTTACGTCCTTCTTTTACATCCTATGCAGCAGGAGTCGTGTTCATAGGGCGTTGGTCTGTGGCTCGTTATGATTTTGTGACCTCCTGGGAGAAGTGGGGAAAGGGTTAAATGCTGCCAAAGGCTGGGTTAAGGCCACAGGTCACTTGACTGTTGTCGGTAAATCACCGGGAGGAAGCAGCCGAGAGAGAAGAGTGTCTGCCGGTAGTGGGAGAGGAGTTGAAGCATTTTACAGAGGGGAGGTACTGAGGGGTACACACCGGCTCAGAGTGCCTTGGGGAGGGAGTTCCTGTGATCTTGACACTGATGGACAGGCAGGACTGGGACTCCAGGGCCCCTCAGTACCTCCCCTCTGTAACCAATGGGTCTCAGTGTAAAACCGCAGGGCCACAAATCTCCTGCTGCTCAGTCATTACCAACTGTGTAAAGTCAATACGCAGCACAGGAGCACAGTGCAAACTACAGTACATGGGCATGGTGTGAATCACAGGATGACAGGGCAACCTGAAAGACCATTGTACAAACGAGATGTTCTGTATGTGCAACAACATCACTGTGGAACTGCAGGATGAAAAAACAAGCTCAGGTACGAGGGTAACAGTACAGTCAACAGGTCACACACATTCAGTCAGAGACTCAGAAATGACAAGAAACAACGTGATCCAAACCCTTACCTCCTCCTCAATAATCTTACACAGGGTGTGCGATGGGACGATGAAACACAGTTTAAGCTCACCCAGCAGTCAGGAGGCCCATCGTCAGCTGCTGTGGTCCTGTGGTTAACTCTGGAAGTCTTCATCTTGTCCTAAGAGCCTTGACACCTGAGAGTGTGAATTATTTTGTGTGACAGTCTGTCTGTCAGAGACCTTGCTCTAACTCTTTAGAAGTTTTAAAAGCACCCAGAGAAGTTTAAAATCACCCAGAGAAGTTTTAAAACACCCAGAGAAGTTTTAAAACACCCAGAGAAGTTTAAAAGCACCCAGAGAAGTTTTAAAACACCCAGAGAAGTTTTAAAACACCCAGAGAAGTTTTAAAACACCCAGAGAAGTTTTAAAACACCCAGAGAAGTTTAAAACACCCAGAGAAGCCCGTTGACTGTGGGTGAATGCAGGATGGCTCACTGTACTTCACATGCAGACTGTGTTTCCCCTTCTGCTGTTTTGGACGTTGTGTGTAATACCTTTCTATTACTTTTCAGACTGTCATGAAATGACCTCAGTTGACCCCTCGTTAGGGTTAATTAGCGTAATGTATGAAGAAGGCAGAGGAGAAACACATGGTTCAAGTACAAAGGTATTTGGACAGTGCCCATCACTTACTAGGCAATGTAAAAAAGCTGTCTGTGTGAGTGTGCATGTGTGTGTGGTTAGGGTATATTCTTGGCACCACACCACTGGGCTTCAAACCATTTCTCTGCTGAAAGGTGGTGGCAGCATCTTCACATCTTCACTGTGGCTCTTCTCTCAGGGATGCTAGAGCAGATGGAGGGTACACTCTCACTGAGCACTGGCTCTTCTCTCAGGGATGCTATAGCAGATGGAGGGTACACTCTCACTGAGCACTGGCTCTTCTCTCAGGGATGCTATAGCAGATGGAGGGTACACTCTCACTGAGCACTGGCTCTTCCAACCTGTTTTGATTCCTTTCCTCTGGAAAAATAACACTGTTCGAAGCACAAAGTGGAGTATACTGTATTTACCAAAGGAAGCCCTGTCTGTAAAACCGGCACAGAGAAATTATATATTTTTCAGGTAACTTACACTTGTTACTACTGTGGGTCTCTCTACTCTGGAACACTCTCTACTCTGGAACACTCTCTACTCTGGAACACTCTCTACTCTGGAACACTCTCTACTCTGGAACACTCTCTAATCTGGAACACTCTCTACTCTGGAACACTCTCTACTCTGGAACACTCTCTACTCTGGATTACTCTCTACTCTGGAACACTTTCTACTCTGGAACACTCTCTACTCTGGAACACTCTCTACTCTGGAACACTCTCTACTCTGGAACACTCTCTACTCTGGAACACTTTCTACTCTGGAACACTCTCTAATCTGGAACACTCTCTACTCTGGAACACTCTCTACTCTGGAACACTCTCTACTCTGGATTACTCTCTACTCTGGAACACTTTCTACTCTGGAACACTCTCTACTCTGGAACACTCTCTACTCTGGAACACTCTCTACTCTGGAACACTACTCTAGATTACTCTCTACTCTGGAACACTTTCTACTCTGGAACACTCTCTACTCTGGAACACTCTCTACTCTGGAACACTCTCTATTCTGGAACACTCTCTACTCTGGAACACTCTCTACTCAGGGAAAACTCTCTACTCTGGAACACTCTCTACTCTGGAACACTCTCTACTCTGTGTGTGTGTGTGTGTGTGTGTGTGTGTGTGTGTGTGTGTGTGTGTGTGTGTGTGTGTGTGTGTGTGTGTGTGTGTGTGTGTGTGTGTGTGTGTGTGTGTGTGTGTGTGAGGTCAAAGATGCAAGGTGAACTCGGTCCGTGTAGCTATTTTGCAGTGGTGGAAAAAGTACTCAATTGTCAAACTTGAGTAAAAGTACAATTTAAAAGTGAATGCTATACATCAAGTTCCTTATATTAAGCAAACCAGAAGGCACTATTTTCATATTATTTTTAATTACGGACAGACAGGGGCACACTCCAACACTCAGACATCATTTACAAACACTGTATTTGTGTTTGGTGAGTCCGCCAGATCAGAGGCAGTAGGGAGGACAAAGCGTTATACTGATAGGTGCCATCATTCTGTCCTGCTTGAGCATTCTAAATGTAATGAGTACTTTTAGCTGTCAGGGAAAAAGTATGGAGTAAAAAGTACATTATTTTCATTAGGAATGTAGTGGAGTAAAAGTTGTCAAAAATATAAACAGTAAAGTAAAGTATAGATATCACAAAAAACTACTGAAGTAGTACTTTAAAGTATTTTTACTGAAGTACTTTACACCACTGCTATTTTGTTATTGCTATTTATCAGTTGTATTGCTTGGGGATAGAAGCTGTTCCAGAGCCTGTTGATGTCAGACTTGATGTACCGCTACCTCTTGCAGTGCGACAGCAGAGAGAACAGTCTATGGCTTGGGTGGTTGGAGGGGCCTTCTTTTCACACCGCCTGATATAGAGGTCCTGGATGGCAGGGAGCTCGGCCCCAACCCTCTGTAGCGCCATCTGATCGAGGGCGGTGCTATTGCCATACTAAGCAGCCAGTCAGTATGCAGCCAGTCAGTATGCTCTCAATGGTACAGCTGTAGAACCTTTTCAGGATTTGAGGGCCCATGCCAAACTTTTTTTTGCCTTTCTTAGGAGGAAGAGTCACTGTCACTAGCCGGCTACCACCCGGTACCCTGCCATAAACTTAGTCACTGTCACTAGCCGGCTACCACCCGGTACCCTGTCATAAACTTAGTCACTGTCACTAGCCGGCTACCACCCGGTACCCTGCCATAAACTTAGTCACTGTCACTAGCCGGCTTCCACCCGGTACCCTGCCATAAACTTAGTCACTGTCACTAGCCGGCTTCCACCCGGTACCCTGCCATAAACTTAGTTCACTGTCACTAGCCGGCTTCCACCCGGTACCCTGCCATAAACTTAGTCACTGTCACTAGCCGGCTTCCACCCGGTAGCCTGCCATAAACTTAGTCACTGTCACTAGCCGGCTTCCACCCGGCACCCTGCCATAAACTTAGTCACTGTCACTAGCCGGCTTCCACCCGGTACCCTGCCATAAACTTAGTCACTGTCACTAGCCGGCTTCCACCCGGTACCCTGCCATAAACTTAGTCACTGTCACTAGCCGGCTTCCACCCGGTACCCTGCCATAAACTTAGTCACTGTCACTAGCCGGCTTCCACCCGGTACCCTGCCATAAACTTAGTTCACTGTCACTAGCCGGCTTCCACCCGGTAGCCTGCCATAAACTTAGTCACTGTCACTAGCCGGCTTCCACCCGGTAGCCTGCCATAAACTTAGTCACTGTCACTAGCCGGCTTCCACCCGGCACCCTGCCATAAACTTAGTCACTGTCACTAGCCGGCTTCCACCCGGTACCCTGCCATAAACTTAGTCACTGTCACTAGCCGGCTTCCACCCGGTACCCTGCCATAAACTTAGTCACTGTCACTAGCCGGCTTCCACCCGGTACCCTGCCATAAACTTAGTCACTGTCACTAGCCGGCTTCCACCCGGTACCCTGCCATAAACTTAGTCACTGTCACTAGCCGGCTTCCACCCGGTACCCTGCCATAAACTTAGTCACTGTCACTAGCCGGCTTCCACCCGGTAGCCTGCCATAAACTTAGTCACTGTCACTAGCCGGCTTCCACCCGGTACCCTGCCATAAACTTAGTCACTGTCACTAGCCGGCTTCCACCCGGTACCCTGCCATAAACTTAGTCACTGTCACTAGCCGGCTTCCACCCGGTTATTCAACCATGTACCTTAGAGGCTGCTGCCCTTTATACATAGACATGGAATCACTGGTCACTTTAATAATGGAACACTAGTCACTTTAATAATGTTTACATCCTGCTTTACTCATCTCATATGTACATACTGTATTATATTCTACTGTATTTTAGTCAATGCCACTCCAACATTTCTCCTCCTAGTATTTATATATTTCTTAATTCCAATCTTTTACTTTTAGATTTGTGTGTATTGCTGTGAATTGTTAGATATTACTGCACTGTTGGAGCTAGAAACACAAGCATTTAGCTACACCTGCAATAACTTAATATGCTAAATATGTGTATGTGACCAATAAAATTGTATTTGATTTGGTGACTAGCTTGGAGGGTATAATGGTGTTGAATGCTGGCTGGGTGAGGGCAGTGTGGAGAGCAATTGAGATTGCGTCATCTATGGACCTGTTAGGGAGGTATGCAAATTGGAGTGGGTCTAGGGTGTCTGGGATGGTGGAGTTAATGTGTGCCATAACCAGCCTCTCAAAGCACTTCATGATTACAGAAGTGAGTGCTACAGGGCGGTAATCATTGTGGCATGAAGCCTTAAGAGTTCTTAGGAACAGGGACGATTGTGGTCATCTTAAAACATGTGGTGATTACAGACTAGGACAAGGAGAGGTTGAAAATTACAGTGAAAATGCCTGCCAGCTATTCTGCGCATGCTCTGAGAACACACCCTGGAATACCGTCGGGCCCGCGGCCTTGCGGGTGTTGACCTGATTAAAGACCCTCAGAGAGCGAGATCACTCAGTCCTCTGGGTCGGTGACGGCCCTCACACCCAATTCGTTGTTGTTGTTGTCAAAGTTGGCAGAAAATGCATTGAGTTGGTCTGGTAGAGAGGCATTGTTGGGCAGATGTCGTTTTGGTCTTCCTTTGTAAGCCATAATGGACTGTAGCCCTGACACATGCAGCGGGTGTCAGAGGCTGTGTAATATGATTCCACTTTATTCCTATATTGTCCTTTTGCTCGTTTGATGACTCTGCGGAGGTCATAGGTCATAGAGGGCCTTCTTGTACTTATTCCTGTCTTCAGGGTTGTCTACGATAGCTCTGTGTGGCTGGATCAGAATAGCAGATAAAATATTTTGATGTTCTTGGTACATTTCTTTGGGGAAGCCTGGCTTCCCTTGGCATCCATGAATACACACCACTGGTCTTACCTGGTGTCTCTCTCCATCATCTACTCTTCAGTTACTGTCTCTGTCTTACCTGGTGTCTCTCTCCATCATCTACTCTTCAGTTGCTGTCTCTGTCTTACCTGGTGTCTCTCTCCATCATCTACTCTTCAGTTGCTGTCTCTGTCTTACCTGGTGTCTCTCTCCATCATCTACTCTTCAGTTGCTGTCTCTGTCTTACCTGGTGTCTCTCTCCATCATCTACTCTTCAGTTGCTGTCTCTGTCTTACCTGGTGTCTCTCTCCATCATCTACTCTTCAGTTGCTGTCTCTGTCTTACCTGGTGTCTCTCTCCATCATCTACTCTTCAGTTTCTGTCTCTGTCTTACCTGGTGTCTCTCTCCATCATCTACTCTTCAGTTGCTGTCTCTGTCTTACCTGGTGTCTCTCTCCATCATCTACTCTTCAGTTGCTGTCTCTGTCTTACCTGGTGTCTCTCTCCATCATCTACTCTTCAGTTGCTGTCTCTGTCTTACCTGGTGTCTCTCTCCATCATCTACTCTTCAGTTGCTGTCTCTGGGATGTGGTTTGATGTGGGTGTCTCGTGTGTGTGTTGCAGTTCTGAGGAGTTCAATTATTTAGCCAATTAGCCTCAGAAGGCTGGTGTGTGACCTGACTGTGACTTTGGATACCTCTGGGGCTAGTTAGGGACCGTCAATAAATTGCACAATGTCAAGGGACATGAGCGGTCCACTGCCTTTTGAAATCTCAACCAATCACAGCAGGCCCCGCTTCACTCCAGGGGCTTCTTGAGGTGCCTGCTACTTCCTAGCGCAGTATATTGGATTGTTTATTTATGTATTTATAGAAATGTGTCAGTAGAACAATATTTTTAATACTGCAGAGCACACGTGATGTGTGGTTATGCAAACCCATAGACTGAAATGTAAAAAAAAAACATGTTTTACGGTCAAAAGGTTCAGGGCTGAAGCCCCGGAAGCCCTGGCCTAAGGACTCCACTGACTACACCTCCTCCTAACACATCCCTCCATCCTTCCCCCCCTTTCTCAGTGACTCCTGTGGTGCCTCCCTGGCTCTCATGGATGTTATCCTGGGTGATATGCATTAATACTCTGCGCTGTTACATAAGCAGGTCTGCAACCCTTACCTTAACACCTTACACTCTCTGTATCTGTCTCCTGTCTAGCACTGACACCTCTCTGCTGCTCAACATATGGTGGATGATGTGCAGGAACAAGCATATGCTGAATGTCAGAAGGGTTTAGGTACAACAGAAAGTAATGGAAAGGGAGTGTAGAAAATGAGTAAGGCTACAGTACAGTGCAGTATCGGAAAATATATTACTATTTGAAGTGTCCACAAACCTAGATAAGCCCGGCTAGTCAGGGACCCATGGGAGAGTGTTTCTCCGTATTCTGTGTCGCTCCTGCGGAGAATGAGTGCAACTAGAGGAATGACAATCTGGAAATGTCTTCAGCAGCAGAGTGTTCTGTGTCGTTAGGCAGCAGCAGAGTGTTCTGCGTCGTTAGGCAGCAGCAGTGTTCTGCGTCGTTAGGCAGCGGCAGGCTGCGTCGTTAGGCAGCAGCAGAGTGTTCTGCGTCGTTAGGCAGCAGCAGAGTGTTCTGCGTCATTAGGTGTCAGTGATCACTAATATTGCCCAGACTTTCTAAAACCCCAACCAACCTGGGCCCAGTTTCCCAAAAGCATCTTAAGGCTAAGTTCAGTACACCACTCATTAAGACCACTCAGATGCCAAAGAGGCTGTGGCAACAGGGAGACCCCCTGCGAGACCTCCTGTGAGACCTCATGTGAGACCCAACAGGTAGACCCAACAGGTAACACTCCTGCGAGACCTCCTGGGAGACCCAACATGGAGACCCAACAGGGAGACCTCCTGGGAGACCCAACAGGGAGACCTCCTGGGAGACCCAACAGAGAGACCTCCTGGGAGACCTCCTGGGAGACCCAACAGGGAGTCCTCCTGGAGACCTCCTGGGAGACCCAACAGAGAGACCTCCTGGGAGACCTCCTGGGAGACCCAACAGGGAGTCCTCCTGGAGACCTCCTGGGAGACCCAACAGGGAATTCCCAAAAGACCTCCAAGGGATTAAAGACTTTTCCTTTAGGTTGCTATACTAGTATCCAATAACTACATCTGCTTCAGAAGGCCTCTGTGAGTGGAGAATCAAAACTTACAAAAGTAAGTGATACCTAACAGTGATTTAATGCTTAAACGTGATATAATGCCTACGTTTGTAATGCCTAACAGTGATGTAATGCCTAACAGTGATGTAATGCCTAACAGTGATGTAATGCCTAACAGTGATGTAATGCCTAACAGTGATGTAATGCCTAACAGTGATGTAACGATGAGAGAGAGAGAGAGAGAGAGAGAGAGAGAGAGAGAGAGAGAGAGAGAGAGAGAGAGAGAGA
>CM042384.1:2227148-2239648 GCA_023634145.1 Thymallus thymallus
TCCTTCCTTCCTTCCTTCCTTCCTTCCTTCCTTCCTTCCTTCCTTCCTTCCTTCTTTCCTTCCTTACTTCCTCCCTCCCCACCGTTTTAAACAAATCTGCATATGTAACTCCTGTTGTATTTTGTGTAGACCTGCAGTAGGCACAGCACAGCCCTCACCCTCGTACTGCTGGCTAACAGGCTTTGATGGCTACATCCATGTCACTGTTCCTCCTAATCACCCACCTCATCCATCTTCCCCAGCCCAGGAAGGAGGGGCGATGGGACAGGCAATGGAATCATTCCCATTTGGAATAATTCATTTCCCCAGGGCAGCGCAAATGGGAATATATCAGTTATTAATAGTAATGTGACAGAGGGATCCAAAAACAGCCTCCCAATGACAGAGATGTAGGTGAGGAGTCAGACTTTAGATTAGAGACTAACCACAGGCCGTGCTGTTGGAACCTTAGTGGGGATGGAGATGTGTTTATATTCTACACACCTACAATTGCTGCGTCCGAATACATTCTAATTAGTAAGTGCTACAACTAGTACACAGTATGTAGTTTTATTAAGTAAAAGGCAAGACGTGAATACCCATACATTCACACCAGTGGAGGCTGCTGAGGGGATGTGTTTGATGCCATTCCATTGACTACATTCCAGCCATTATTATAAGCCATTCTCCCCTTTTCTTTTTATTTCACCTTTATTTAACTAAGCAAGTCAGTTAAGAACAATTGCTTATTTACCATGACAGCCTAGGAACAGTGGGTTAACTGCCTTGTTCAGGGGCAGAATAACAGATTTTTACCTTGGGGATTCGATCCAGCAACCTTTTGGTTACTGGCCCAACGCTTCAACCACTCGGCTACCTACCACACTAAACCAATAGCATTTTAAACTGAAGATCATAACTAGTTGATTATTGGAGTCAGGTGTGTTAGCTGGGGCTGGGGCAAAAGTGTCACACCAAATCAGTTCTCAGAGGACGGGACTTGCCCATCCCTGACCCAGAGGACTGGACTTTCCCATCCCTGACCCAGAGGACTGGACTTGCCCATCCCTGACCCAGAGGACTGGACTTTCCCATCCCTGACCCAGAGGACTGGACTTTCCCATCCCTGACCCAGAGGACTGGACTTTCCCATCCCTGACCCAGAGGACTGGACTTGCCCATCCCTGACCCAGAGGACTGGACTTTCCCATCCCTGACCCAGAGGACTGGACTTGCCCATCCCTGACCCAGATGACTGGACTTTCCCATCCCTGACCCAGAGGACTGGACTTGCCCATCCCTGACCCAGAGGACTGGACTTGCCCATCCCTGACCCAGAGGACTGGACTTTCCCATCCCTGACCCAGAGGACTGGACTTGCCCATCCCTGACCCAGAGGACTGGACTTTCCCATCCCTGACCCAGATGACTGGACTTTCCCATCCCTGACCCAGAGGACTGGACTTGCCCATCCCTGACCCAGAGGACTGGACTTGCCCATCCCTGACCCAGAGGACTGGACTTTCCCATCCCTGACCCAGAGGACTGGACTTGCCCATCCCTGACCCAGAGGACTGGACTTGCCCATCCCTGACCCAGAGGACTGGACTTTCCCATCCCTGACCCAGAGGACTGGACTTGCCCATCCCTGACCCAGAGGACTGGACTTGCCCATCCCTGACCTAGAGGACTGGAGTTGCCCATCCCTGACCCAGAGGACTGGACTTGCCCATCCCTGACCTAGAGGACTGGACTTGCCCATCCCTGACCCAGAGGACTGGACTTGCCCATCCCTGACCCAGAGGACTGGACTTGCCCATCCCTGACCCAGAGGACTGGACTTTCCCATCCCTGACCTAGAGGACTGGAGTTGCCCATCCCTGACCCAGAGGACTGGACTTGCCCATCCCTGACCCAGAGGACTGGACTTGCCCATCCCTGACCCAGAGGACTGGACTTGCCCATCCCTGACCCAGAGGACTGGACTTGCCCATCCCTGACCTAGAGGACTGGAGTTGCCCATCCCTGACCCAGAGGACTGGACTTGCCCATCCCTGACCTAGAGGACTGGAGTTGCCCATCCCTGACCCAGAGGACTGGACTTGCCCATCCCTGACCTAGAGGACTGGACTTGCCCAACCCTGACCCAGAGGACTGGACTTGCCCATCCCTGACCCAGAGGACTGGACTTGCCCATCCCTGACCCAGAGGACTGGACTTTCCCATCCCTGACCTAGAGGACTGGAGTTGCCCATCCCTGACCCAGAGGACTGGACTTGCCCATCCCTGACCCAGAGGACTGGACTTGCCCATCCCTGACCCAGAGGACTGGACTTGCCCATCCCTGACCCAGAGGACTGGACTTGCCCATCCCTGACCTAGAGGACTGGAGTTGCCCATCCCTGACCCAGAGGACTGGACTTGCCCATCCCTGACCTAGAGGACTGGAGTTGCCCATCCCTGACCCAGAGGACTGGACTTGCCCATCCCTGACCCAGAGGACTGGACTTGCCCATCCCTGACCCCGGGGATTGTTTATCCACTGTTACAGTACAAAATAAGGATACACTGTTGGATGTGATTTGGCTCAGTCAATTCAGTGTGTCGCACTGTAAGGCTTCTCTATCTCAATGCCCATATGGGTAAGAGATGGAGACCAGAGATATGCATCATGCATCAGAAGGGTTGTGGTTTCAGTCCCACAACAGCAAGGTGTCCCTTCTTGCTCATTGTTCCTGTTGCCGGGACAGCACCACAAGGCAAGCTATTGCCGGGACAGCACAGCAAGGGGAGCCTTGGTGATGCGATATCGTCACTGTGTGTCCTTCCACACAGTACTCCCTTTTGCTCAGCCAATCACCATCCACTCCCATTAACACACAGACATGGACAGGAAGAGGTGCATACGTCAGTTACTGGGCTGACCAAGGTCCCCCATTGCGCACATCCTTTACAGAACGGCCATATCTGATGATTAGGACTTGTTCTCCTTGGAAAGAAACGTTGTCCTACTGTGGCATTGAGTTTGAACCTATGTGATATCAGAGGGAGGTTTCATTACTCTATAGTTCTCGTTAATGTCACCGTCTTCACAGGGACATGCAGCACGAATTCAGGAGAGACAGGAAGAGGATGTATCTGTGTTATTATTCCTGTGATCTAAACTGAGCCGGCTCTAGCCCAGGGAGATGGAAATGTGAACTGAGCCAGCTCTAGCCCAGGGAGATGGAAATGTGAACTGAGCCAGCTCTAGCCAAGGGAGATGGAAATGTGAACTGAGTCAGCTCTAGTCCAGGGAGATGTGAACTGAGCCAGCTCTAGTCCAGGGAGATGGAAATGTGAACTGAGCCAGCTCTAGCCAAGGGAGATGGAAATGTGGACCATTGCTTTAATTCCCTTTTCCACCTTGGGCTCTTTGCTTTCCACCTGCTAAGTGTCTTACTCTTGCCCTCAGGTCTTGCTGATTTAATGACAAGGTCCTCTTCTGCCTCTCTTTTGTCCTCAGAATCAGTAGGGGGGCTGAGCATGTCTGCGGAGAGCTGAGTGGCGTCCTGCCACCAGCAAACCATTTGGGCTGATTCTCCCCTCACTCAACCACACCTGGTATTATTTATGACAGGAGTGGTGCCATCTTGCTACATTGACTTTTTAGTAATTTAGCAGATGCTCTTATTCAGAGAGAATTACAGGAGCAATTAGGGTTAAGTGCCTTGCTCAAGGGCACGTCGACAAGTTTTTCACCTAGTCGGCTCGGGTATTCGAACCAGCGACCTTTGGGTTACTGGCCCAACGCTCTTAACCTGGCCTTCACTTGTTTACTTGTTTATCGTTTTACCACGCGAGGATCTATCCCTCCCTCTCTTCCCTCCTTCCTTCACTCCTTCCTTCACTCCTTCCTTCACTCCTTCCTTAATTTGTCTAACCGAAACATGCAGTGTTATGTCAATTGATGTTAGGGCCGGTTGAGCTCAGGGCCCTGTTCATTAAAGAACATTCCATGCATATAGAAACGTTGGAGGAGCGTATTGAAAACATTTCTAAGTTCCCCTGGAAGCCCTTCAAGTCTATTTGAATATCATTAGTCTGCATCCCCATGAGCCTGGGCTCAGGACCGCATTGTAATCATTCTTCCTTCCCTCTTCGTTCTCCCCTGGCCTGAGATGAGGAAGAGGATGAGAGCGAGGCATACCGACTGAATGAGTGCTACTGATAAAAAATGCAGTGGAAGGCCTCTGAATTTTAAATCCATCAAATTGATTTGCTTCTCACCCCTTTCGTTTCAGTCTGATGTTTTCCTATTCTCTGTATTCATTTTGTTTTTTAACTGGATGTTTACAAATGGTTGAAGTCTGTCTCTTTTATTTGAAGCTGAAAATGTAGGTTTTTCTAATCTTTTCGTTCGTCACTAGTTAACAAAGCCACAAAGTCATAATTATGGCTAAACACCTTTTTCTTACATTTTTTTTACCTAAACTTAACCACACTGCTAACCTTATGCCTAACCCTAACCTTCCTCTCATCCCACTTCCTGTCCAAACAGGAAGGTCACATGACCAGGGTGATGACTTCAGTGATACTCTGATGTAATCTGGCACCTTTCACAAGCATGGCCATGCTCTAGTTCAATCAAGCAGAGAACTGTGACTGAAGCCATGGATGTTTTATCCAATTAAATAATAATTTGAAGAGGGAAAATGGATTGCGTCCCAAGGAACTTAAGAGAGAGAGGTGGACGCATTTAACTACTGTACTGTATACAGAGGCATTTAACTACTGTACTGTATACAGAGGCATTTAACTACTGTACTGTATACAGAGGCATTTAACTACTGTACTGTATACAGAGGCATTTAACTACTGTACTGTATACAGAGGCATTTAACTACTGTACTGTATACAGAGGCATTTTATAGTGGCCTACTTGTGTCTTGAACAATCCTTTCAACCATAGTAGATAGTAGTCTCAAGAGTGTGTTCTAGTTCTCAGTATTGCTTGTTATTTTCCTATGTACAGCACTTACATGTGGCTCCTAAGTGGCGCTGTGGTCTAAGACACTGCATCTCATTGCTAGAGGCATCACTACAGACAACCTGGTTTGAATCCAGACTGTATCACAACCGGCCATGATTGGGAGTCCCATAGGGCGGAGCACAATTGGCCCAGCGTTGTCTGAGTTTTGCCGGTGTAGGCCGTCATTGTAAATAAGAATTTGTTCTTAACTGACTTGCCTAGTTAAATAAAGGTTAAATAAATATATTGTATAACACAGGAGGTTGTTGGCACCTTGTGGTAATGGCTGGAGCTGAATGTGGAGGATGGGCTTGTGGTAATGGCTGGAGCTGAAAGGAGAGGTGGAGGACGGGCTTGGGGTAATGGCTGGAGCTGAAAGGAGAGGTGGAGGACGGGCTTGGGGTAATGGCTGGAGCTGAAAGGAGAGGTGGAGGACGGGCTTGGGGTAATGGCTGGAGCTGAAAGGAGAGGTGGAGGACGGGCTTGGGGTAATGGCTGGAGCTGAAAGGAGAGGTGGGTGACGAGCTTGTGGTAATGGCTGGAGCTGAAAGGAGAGGTGGGTGACGAGCTTGTGGTAATGGCTGGAGCTGAATGTGGAGGATGGGCTTGTGGTAATGGCTGGAGAGGTGGAGGACGGGCTCATAGCAATGGCTGGAATAAAATCAGTAGAAGGTATCAAATGTTTGATGCCATTCCATATACTCCATTCCGGACATTATTATGAGCTGTCCTCCCCTCAGCATTATTATGAGCTGTCCTCCACTCAGCATTATTATGAGCTGTTCTCCCCTCAGCATTATTATGAGCCGTCCTCCCCTCAGCATTATTATGAGCTGTTCTCCCCTCAGCATTATTATGAGCCGTTCTCCCCTCAGCATTATTATGAGCTGTCCTCCCCTCAGCATTATTATGAGCTGTCCTCCCCTCAGCATTATTATGAGCTGTCCTCCCCTCAGCATTAATATGAGCTGTCCTCCCCTCAGCATTATTATGAGCTGTCCTCCCCTCAGCATTATTATGAGCTGTCCTCCCCTCAGCATTATTATGAGCTGTCCTCCCCTCAGCATTATTATGAGCTGTCCTCCCCTCAGCATTATTATGAGCTATCCTCCCCTCAGCAACCTCCTGTGTTGTTTAACAATATGGTTTGACAACAAAGCACATCTCCATGATCTTATGTTGTTAATAACCTGAAAATAAAAGCATATACAAGGGATGATGTCATCTCTCCATCAATGTACCCACCAGTAACCATAGCGGATTTTCTTTCTGCTTGTTCTTCTGCATGAAAATACCTTGTGTTTGAACAACAGTGTATTTATTTATTCATTAGACCTCAATATGTTGCTGGTTGAGACTTTTCTTTGAGGGGTTATGGATTCAGTGCGCTACAGTACATGTGCTGAAAAGTGAGGGAGTTATGGAAGAGGGCAGGAGGGAGAGAGTGAGAGAGGAAGGAAAAGGGTGAGGGAGTGAATGAGTGAGTGACCTAGCAAGCTATCGAATGAGTGACTGTATATGAGTGTTGGAGTGATTCCCCCCTCTTCACCGCACCGTGTATGTGTGTGTGTGTGTGTGTGTGTGTGTGTGTGTGTGTGTGTGTACGTATGTGTGTCACCCCTGTCAGACCCCCTCTCCTCACTCTTAATGGTTTAATAGGGCTCCTGTGGTGGCTCTCCGGCCTCCTGGAGCGGGGCACACTCGGAGTGTCTGGGAAGACAAAAGCCTGGCCCATGAGAGGGGTCTCTTTGTGACGGGGGCCACTGGCTCTGCTGACTGCTGCTGGCCTCATGGTGATTACCCTCCCCAGGGGGCCCCTTATTGTGGAGCACCGAGTGCCTGAGCCTCACCTTTACAAGCCCTCCTGCAGTGCCCCAGCAGGGCTCTGCCACGCACCGCCACCGCAGCCGCTGCCACCAGTCAGTCATACCAAACCACGGCTACAGCACAGCAGCTTGTTGAGTGGGCTTCATGCTATCGTTTACACCTTGTTGATCAGGGAGAGCAAACACATGAACAGAGACATTGAGCTAGGGGAAGAGTTGTGTACGAACAGGCACACTGAGACAAATACAGATACAGACGTACAGACACTCATAAGGATATTGAAAGTACACAGACAGCAGGGTCGTGACCTTTCAGGTGCTCAACATGGAAAATAGCCTGTTAATAATACATTCATGACATACCAACAGCCTCTGTAGCAAAACGTTTTTACAATTTTGAGCATTGGCCTATTTATTTCTGCAAAAACACACTCACTCGTCACAAATTGTAAGAGGCAAGTAACAGTAACTCCAAAAGACATGATTGAAATGGGGAAATATATCAGCTGATCATTGATGATCTGTGGTTAGCTAGCTCGATTTCTTTATTTTATTTCTGATTGTGATTTATCTTCAATGCTCTTAAATAACAACTTCTTAATATAATATTCCTAATCTTTTAACTCATGTTATATGGCTGGCTGGCTAGTGGTATGTGTGGATGTTTTCTTGCATGGTGGTTGGTTAAGGTCTAGGCTGTGTTGCTGCTGCCCTGCCACACATGTGCTACTCCCAACTGAGGAAGGGATGGAGTTGGGTCGAAGGGTCGTAGATGCAGCCGCTACTCTCTGTCTTTCTGTCTTTCTCTGCAGCGCCATACGCCAACCAGACCGAATGATGATGACGATGATGATGATCAAGTGTTATGAAGTGTTACTAAAACGTTATGCTACTCCTCATATTTAAACTACAAAAAATATAATATAAACTACAAAAATATAAACACAAAACGCAACAATTTCAAAGATTTTACGGAGTTACAGTTCATAAGGAAATCAGTCAATTGAAATTGTCACGTCCAGGCCAACGGTGCTCCTCCCGGCCCGGCGCTCCGGCTCGCCAGTGTCCTAACCACCGGCATGAGGACGATGGCAGCCTGATCCAAGCGCCCATCACCTGCTTCACATTCCCGATTCCACCCGCCCACTCACACACCGGTTCCCTTTCTCCCCATTACACTCCCTATGTATGTCTCCCTTCCCCATGTGTGGGGGGATTATTGTTATGGTACGACGCATGGTATTGTTTATTAAATGTATCGTATTGTATATTCCTCCTTTTTCACCTCCTCCAGGCCATGGAAGAACTGGGACATTTTCAGCTTACAGAAATTGTGTACAGATCCTTGCGACATGGGGCATTATCATGCTGAAACATGAGATGATGGGGCATTATCATGCTGAAACATGAGATGATGGGGCATTATCATGCTGAAACATGAGATGATGGCGGTGGATGAATGGCACGACAACGGGCCTCAAGATCTCATCATGATATCTATGTGCGTTCAAAATGCCATTGATAAAATGCAATGGAGTTTGTTGTCTGTAGCTTATGTCTGTCCATACCATAACCCCACTGCCATGTCTGTCCATACCATAACCCCACTGCCATGTCTGCCCATACCATAACCCCACTGCCATGTCTGCCCATACCATAACACCACTGCCATGTCTTCCCATACCATAACCCCACTGCCATGTCTGCCCATACATAACCCCACTGCCATGTCTGCCCATACCATAACCCCACTGCCATGTCTGCCCATACCATAACCCCACTGCCATGTCTGCCCATACCATAACCCCACTCCCATGTCTGCCCATACCATAACCCCACTGCCATGTCTGCCCATACCATAACCCCACTGCCATGTCTTCCCATACCATAACCCCACTTCCATGTCTGTCCATACCATAACCCCACTGCCATGTCTGCCCATACCATAACCCCACTGCCATGTCTGCCCATACCATAACCCCACTGCCATGTCTTCCCATACCATAACCCCACTTCCATGTCTGTCCATACCATAACCCCACTGCCATGTCTGCCCATACCATAACCCCACTTCCATGTCTGCCCAGCATTTGCCCACTGAATTTGGTTATGATGCCGAACTGCAGTCAGGTCAAGACCCTGGTGAGCAGATGAGCTTCCCTGAGACGGTTTCTGACAGTTTGTGCAGAAATCCTTCGGTTGTTTAAACCCACAGTTTCATCAGCTGTCCGGGTGGCTGGTCTCAGATGAACCCGCAGGTAAAGAAACCGGATGGAGTGGTCCTGGGCTGGTGTGGTTACACGTGGTCTGCGGTTGTGAGGCCAGTTGGACGTAGTGCCAAATTCTCTAAAACAACGTTGGATGCGGCTTATGGTAAATGAACATTCAATTCTATGGCAACAGCTCTGGTGGACATTCCTGCAGACAGCATGCCAATTGCACGCTCCCTCAAAACTTGAGACATGTGTGGCATTGTGTTGTGACAAAACTGCACAGTTTAGTGTCCTTTAATTGTCCCCAGCACAAGGTGCACCTGTGTAATGATCATGCTGTTTAATCAGCTTCCTGATATGCCACACCTGTCAGTTGGATGGATTATCTTGGCAAAGGAGAAATGCTCACTGACGGGGATGTAAACAAATTTGTGCCAAAAATTTTAGAAATACGCTTTTTTGTGCGTATGGACAATATATGTGATATTTTATTTCAGCTCATGAAATATGGGACCAACACTTACATGTTTATGTTTGTGGTCAGTGTAGGTAGCTAGCTACACACACTCGACCGGTGACCGCATCTCAAGCCATGCATGTTTGGACACCGGGGACAAACACAATCGCCATACAGGGCAGAATCAACAGGAGCAATCAACGGATGAGGTGGGGGTTGGCGATCCGAACAATGAAAAAAACTGTATAGAAAAAAATGAAATATTATACCACCACCCAAAAGGGCACTTGGCGAGTGGGAGGGCAAAGGAACAGGTGCTCAGCGGAGGTAGACTCTGATCTGTGCACACACCTTAACACTGAGCACTGAATACAGAGCACTAAAAACTGACTTCCTATGGTGTGCTCTTCATTCGACAAACCTGTATCAAGTTCGTCTCAGAAGCTAGTGTTTAAAGAGGCTTTACCCAAGGCCAGGCGCAGCGGAGGAGTGCTGTAGGGCCTGTGTTCCCATCGATCAGGATCATGCTGCAGGCCAGGCCCCTGAGGACGGCCCCTGGTGAAGGGTTCAACACCCACCATGTAATAAATGTACACTATGCTTCTGGAATAGAAACTGCGGTTGACTCACTCTCTCTACGAAGAAAGAAACACTACATGGTTCCTTCACTATCACATCTGAGGATGTCTGAGGTGTCTCTTTATCAGACAGGGGTTCTGTCTGCGCCAGTAGTAAAGAGGTTGGTTCTCTTTGTACCCGAATGAACCTGCAATTAAAGAGCGAAAGACGACAAAGCATCTCATTGGCCGATGTAATCCTGAGCTGTTGCTATAGGAAATGATTCATTTTACTGCCGGTGATTAGGCACGCTTCTGCGGTGCGGTGTCTGCATGTCGACCACAATCAATAGCCCCTCTGAGCGCTGTCTTGGAGAAATAGCGTAAAGGTCTGCTTTATGTGGAAGTCAGTGAAAATGCAGAAAGAAATGCTGAATTGAAAATTGCTGTATGTGTGCTGTAGCAAAGTGGCCTAACGTTATGATAATGTCTAATTAATTAGGTAATTAATAATTAATAATGTAATATGGATTTGTCTATATTCTACAGTAAACAGGGCAGCAACCGTCATTTAAGTCGATAGGAAACTGTAGGAATAAAACCACATGCCTACTAATAACTATTATAATCTCAACGTTCTTTTAATGACAAGTCAGATTGTTTTATAAAACAAAGATTTGTTTTACAAACAAGGTAATACTACAGTACAGGATGGGACAGGAAGTAGTTAGTAAAGGGAAGAGAGAGGATGGGACAGGAAGTAGTTAGTAAAGGGGAAGAGAGAGGATGGGACAGGAAGTAGTTAGTAAAGGGAAGAGAGAGGATGGGACAGGAAGTAGTTAGTAAAGGGAAGAGAGAGGATGGGACAGGAAGTAGTTAGTAAAGGGGAAGAGAGAGGATGGGATAGGAAGTAGTTAGTAAAGGGAAGAGAGAGGATGGGGATAGGAAGTAGTTAGTAAGTGGAAGAGAGAGGATGGGATAGGAAGTAGTTAGTAAGTGGAAGAGAGAGGATGGGATAGGAAGTAGTTAGTAAAGGGAAGAGAGAGGATGGGATAGGAAGTAGTTAGTAAAGGGAAGAGAGAGGATGGGGATAGGAAGTAGTTAGTAAGTGGAAGAGAGAGGATGGGATAGGAAGTAGTTAGTAAAGGGAAGAGAGAGGATGGGATAGGAAGTAGTTAGTAAAGGGAAGAGAGAGGATGGGATAGGAAGTAGTTAGTAAAGGGAAGAGAGAGGATGGGGATAGGAAGTAGTTAGTAAGGGGAAGAGAGAGGATGGGGATAGGAAGTAGTTAGTAAGTGGAAGAGAGAGGATGGGATAGGAAGTAGTTAGTAAAGGGAAGAGAGAGGATGGGATAGGAAGTAGTTAGTAAAGGGGAAGAGAGAGGATGGGATAGGAAGTAGTTGGTAAAGGGAAGAGAGAGGATGGTGATAGGAAGTAGTTAGTAAGGGGAAGAGAGAGGACGAATGCAAGGTTTTTTTTGGTAACAAGAATGTTCTCCTGATTCCATATGAATGGTCTGGATTCTGTCCGTTTAAAGCAGGGCGAGCCATTTGGCGGGCTCCTGCTGTTATGGTGCCATCCTGGATAGAACATTTAAAGATGTTCTGCTGTTTAATGGCCCTCTGGAGTGTTATCTTGTAAAGAGTGGCTGGGTTGTGTCACGTCTTTGTATCTCATGCCGATGGGTGAGTAGATGTGTATTGGGTACTGTCTGCCAACTGCCAGGCATGTGGAATTGGCCTGGTCTTTCGTCAGCGCGACGTCCCTACAGTGCTTTCATTTATCTTGTAGCAATTTGTTTCGCCTTCTCTCCCCTCAGAGCTCAGTGTCCCTGTATGGTGACACCTCTAGTGCTTGGAACCATTTGAGAAACCAGAGAACGACAGTGGCAAATGCTTTCTGTTTGTTGGAGTGCATAGGCCTGGCCTTGTCCTTGAACCATGGTCAAGTGCGGCCGTGACTTGTACAAGAGCTGGTGTTCCTGCATCATTAATAAAACACTCCAGTTTCTTACGCACATGTCATTGCAAAGCAACCGCTTAACAGTAAACAGGAAATTAACTGTGTGTGTCTGTATGTCTGTGTGTCAGAGTTTAAGTGTTCATTTCATTTAACAAAAATAGTGACAAAAATATTCGTCAAACACCTATTTTTCAGTGGCAATTGACGTGACTAAAACAGACTAAAAATACTAAACAAAAAGATAATTATTTTCAGTTGACTAAAACGAGACGAAATGATGACAAAAATCTGACTAAGTGAACTGGACACAAGTTTTTTAAGAGATTGAGAGCTTTTCACTGATAAGCACAATTAATATTAGCAGCACAGACGCGCCACACCTGTCCTGCATCGGCTGGTGAGCTGCAGGGGAACAAGCAATGAGTGTGGGCAGACAGTCCTCTCCGACTCAGACTATACACATCCTGCAGGTGACTCTCTTGCTTCCCCGTAGCT
>CM042384.1:2244648-2312148 GCA_023634145.1 Thymallus thymallus
TCTGCTCTCTCCTAACTCTGCTCTCTCCTAACTCTGCTCTCTCCTAACTCTACTCTCTCCTAACTCTACTCTCTCCTAACTCTACTCTCTCCTAACTCTGCTCTCTCCTAACTCTGCTCTCTCCTAACTCTGCTCTCTCCTAACTCTGCTCTCTCCTAACTCTACTCTCTCCTAACTCTGCTCTCTCCTAACTCTGCTCTCTCCTTACTCTGCTCTCTCCTAACTCTGCTCTCTCCTAACTCTGCTCTCTCCTAACTCTGCTCTCTCCTAACTCTGCTCTCTCCTAACTCTGCTCTCTCCTAACTCTATCTCCTAACTCTGCTCTCTCCTAACTCTGCTCTCTGACTAACATTGACAGTTCCTCCTTGCTTGTAAGCCTTCATTAAGTATTTTGTGAAACACTTTGAGGAAAATCTTACGTTTTGGGAAAGTAGGGCACTGCTGTAAAAAAAATGATTATGTATACTCTTAGAAGAAAGTGGTTATGTCATCTCTGCATTATGGATATGAGCTATGAAGGTACTGCCTTTGTTAGTATTTGTTAGATTGAAGGGCTATTTTATGTGTGTATTCCCAGCTCACCCGAAGATGGTTAGCAGTCACTAATGCCTCTTGGTGAAACCTGTTTAAACTCTCTGCCTCCAACAGAGATCTTTATTATGCGAATGCTAGATCAGACCATTTGCCTGCACAGCTCCCACGGACACCGCCTGCCTGCTGTAACTGTATTTATTATCTCTGTCTGTTGTACTGTTATTATGACTTACCTATCTGTTATTATGACTTACCTCTCTGTTATTATGAGTTATCTCTGTTATTATGACTTACCTCTCTGTTATTATGACTTACCTCTGTTATTATGACTTACCTCTGTTATTATGACTTATGTCTGTTATTATGACTTATCTCTGTTATTATGACTTACCTCTGTTATTATGACTTATCTCTGTTATTATGACTTACCTCTCTGTTATTATGACTTACCTCTCTGTTATTATGACTTACCTCTCTGTTATTATGACTTATCTCTGTTATTATGACTTACCTCTGTTATTATGACTTACCTCTGTTATTATGACTTACCTCTCTGTTATTATGACTTCCCTCTCTGTTGTTATTACTTACCTCTGTTATTATTACTTACCTCTGTTATCATGACTTACCTCTCTGTTATTATGACTTACCTCTCTGTTATTATGACTTACCTCTCTGTTATTATGACTTACCTCTCTGTTATTATGACTTACCTCTGTTATTATGACTTACCTCTCTGTTATTATGACTTACCTCTCTGTTATTATGACTTATCTCTGTTATTATGACTTACCTCTGTTATTATGACTTACCTCTCTGTTATTATGACTTACCTCTCTGTTATTATTACTTACCTCTGTTATTATGACTTACCTCTCTGTTATTATGACTTATCTCTGTTATTATGACTTATCTCTGTTATTATGACTTACCTCTCTGTTATTATGACTTACCTCTCTGTTATTATGACTTACCTCTCTGTTATTATGACTTACCTCTCTGTTATTATGACTTACCTCTCTGTTATTATAACTTACCTCTGTTATTATGACTTACCTCTCTGTTATTATGACTTATCTCTGTTATTATGACTTATCTCTGTTATTATGACTTACCTCTCTGTTATTATGACTTACCTCTCTGTTATTATGACTTACCTCTCTGTTATTATGACTTACCTCTCTGTTATTATAACTTATCTCTCTGTTATTATGACTTATCTCTCTGTTATTATGACTTATCTCTCTGTTATTATGACTTATCTCTCTGTTATTATGACTTATCTCTCTGTTATTATGACTTATCTCTCTGTTATTATAACGTATTTCTCTGTTATAATGACTTATCTCAGTCTATTATATTGTTATTATAACTTATCTCTCTGTTATCTCTTTCTTATAGGTCAGTGTGTATCACAGACTCCTATATTGTGATATCATACTGTCTTTCATCCTCTGCTATCTCCTCAACTATGACTATAAAGGATCTCATCTGACTCTAATCATGTGGCAAAGGTTGTGAGTTGATGGAGAAAGACAGAAACAAAGAAAGCTGATGACACTGAGCATGATCATAATGATAATCCTGATGACAACACTGACAATGACAATGCCATTGACGGTAACATGTAGGGTGCATTGGTGAGTACTAATGTGCTGCCTCTAACAGGTAGTGACCACCACCACTTAGACTGCAGATAGATATTGACAAGCCCGTTCAATTGTCCTCTGAGGCTGAGACTTTTAATGGAGATTTGACCCATGGGATACTCAAGTACACATGTGCCCTAACCACCAGTCCATTGACAAGGTGGATCAACACCAAAGGACCAGAGGGGGTGGATGGGGGTTGATGAGGCTGAAGCTATTATCAGTAGACCAAAGCACTCTGTATAAGCAGCCAAGATAGCAATTAGACAGAGAGTGAGATCTAATATACAGTACTGAAGAGGACAAAGGAAGAGAGATAAAACCAGGGGGAAAAGAGAGAGAAAGCTAGAGAGAGAAAGTTAGAGAGAGAGAGAGAGAGAGAGAGAGAGAGAGAGAGAGAGAGAGAGAGAGAGAGAGAGAGAGATAACGCTACAAAGCTACAACGCTACAGAGGAAAGGACTTTAGAGTGAAGTAGACAGCGAGATAACAAAGAAGTGAAAGGTAAACCGAGAAAGACAGAGCGTCACAGAGATGGATAGAGCAATAGAGGAAGACAAAGACAGAGAGAAAGGAAAGCAGTCCCCGAGCCCAGAACATCTCCATCAGGTCACCCTGCAGACACAACCAACCACCCCACGTTCCCTTTAAATAATAGTTCAATTATTGCAAACAGCCAGCCATTGATCAAGTGGAGAATTCCTCTTCAGGGGGATTTGATTCCGTCTCAGTTTTATTTTGCTATTCTCTTTCTCTCTTTCCACCTTTCTCCATCTCTTTCTCTCTTTCCACCTTTCTCCATCTCTTTCTCTCTTTCCACCTTTCTCCATCTCTTTCTCTTGATTTGTTCAGCAGTTGATGTCATTCTTTAATAACACAGACCCCAAAGCAAATCAGGGGGAGAAAAATATATTTATTAAGAGAACAAATCATAGTTGTTATCCTGGAAAGTAGATGGCAGATGTTTATTCTTCCGTGTCCTCAGTGTTTCTCCACTGAACAAAGAGACAGGGTGTAGTTTATACCCAAGCCTAGCCTGGGGTTGACCAATTAGAATTCCTTGCAGTACAATTGGGCCAATGGCCAAATATCAAATACCCAGTTTCAGACTCAATGTATAGACCACTTGGACCAATGAGAACGTGCCACATGTAGCTATGAGTCCAGGACTGAAACAACTACACAGATTCTAAACAGATGTTGAACTGAAAAACAACTATTTCCATTAAACATTAATTCCATCTTGACCTCTTGACCTCTGCGTTGTGTATTTATCGTAGAATATTCCTACAATTTCTATCTACTCTCTTTTCAATACCATTTTTTTTGTACTGTCTTCTTTTGTATATTTGATGTCAAGTCTATTTATATGATTGTTTAATTGGCCAATGTTTCCTTTGCACAGCTAATTGATTTTTCAAAAACCAGATCAGTGAATCATGTTGTTCTTAGAGCATCCGTTGGATTTGAGCGGTCAATCTTTCAACTCCTATTTTTGCAGCTCAGTTTGCTTCCAAAGAGCCAACTTGTCATTCTCTTCATTTAGCTTCATATTTCACCTTGATTGCTAAAGCTTTGTTAATTGTATAAGGCAATACCATGGGCTACAACTGCAGGTCAGCAATGGATTTGAGTCGTATGGGGATCCTGTCTAACTCCTTATCCATGTCCATTACTGTACATATAAACCTTATATCTGGCAGACCAAAACGTGTGACAGGTATTCAGTTTCTTAGCTGTGTCTCCAGAGGGCCTGTGTTTCTCTGTATAATGCTCTATGAATAAGATGCTGGTGGGAGGTGTGTTAGAGCTAGGTGGTGATGGGGGTGGGAGTGTTGTGTCGGGGATGAAGGTATCTCCTCCCCAGTCACCTGCACCTTTCATAAGAGCTGACTGCTGCGTGGCTGGTCCGGGCACGGCTGTCCAAGCAGGGGGAACAGAAAAGAGTGCATTTTTGATGCTGCAGAGACCTCGTGAATATTGGATGTCTGCCTGCCTGCCTGGTGGCCTGTTACTGCCTGGTGACCTGTTACTGCCTGGTTGATTGCAGCAGAGTGAGTGCTTCTCTTTCGCTGTCTGCCTCAGTGGTTGTTACGTAATGACAGCCCTCCTCCACTGCAGTGAGACAACAGTCGGGATTCCCTCCTGCAGCCAGAATGAAGGAGTGGGGTTGGAGGGGAGGGAGGGAGGGAGGGAGAAGAGGGAGGGAGAGAGGGAGTGAGGAGTGGGTGGAAGGGACAAAGGGAAAGGAGGGGGAGAAAAGAGGAGGACAAAAGAGAGAGGGTGAGAAAAAGAGAAGGGGAGAATTTGAGCTATAGCAAAGCCTTATTTTACCGGTAAATAAATCCAAACTACCAGCAAAAGAATACAATGGATGGGGGAAGAGATGAACAGATCCCCTGGAACAGGTGGTGGATAGCCTTTGTTAGTATGGTAAATAAAGAAAGATGATTCATCATGGCAGTGATTAAATAAGATTTATACATCAATGGAGGAGAGGGAATTCAGCAAGTTTTTTGTCTTCCTGTTGGAAATATGTCTGGTTTGGTAGATAGAGTGGTAAGGCTAGCCTTACAAAAACCAATTTTAAGTTAAATTGATGAGGCAGTAAAATAGATGCTAGTGAAAATGTTATATTGCTTTGGTTAGCAGTTTGATAGAGGTTATTACAGCCAGTCTCATGCTTAATTCAGTGCTTTTGAAGAACGACGTACTGTATGAACGATGGAGTTTCTTCTAACTGGACCAATGTACTTCTTAATACTTTGGTTTGATTTCATCAACGTTTTGCTGGAAACAATTTATGAGTGGGTTTGATGTTTTAGGGTCTTGCCCTCGACCATCTATACAGATCAATGCAGTTTGTTTGCAGTAGGGTACAGATATCTCAGTGAAACACTATGAATTATTCCACATTGATCAGTGGGTTGGGTTGTCATGGTTAAGAAGAATCTCAGACATCTCTGCAGCCTTTGGAGGACTCAATCTGTTTTTGATTATGTAATACTCGACGATTAATAATGTTTCCTCACATGTTTTTGGGCCTGGGACTCGTGAGTCTCCAAAATGAAGATACTGCACACACAACCACATTCATTATGCAGTCATTCATAATGTGCTATTGCCCAGAGAGAGTCAGAACCATTGTCCTGGATTATTAGCCAGGGATGATCCATTTATAGAGTGGATTGTCCTCTTAGTCTGAATTATAACGATGTTTAATCCTTCTCTCCTGGCCTGCTCTCGCTGGGGATGTGCGCTCACTCTTTGGCTGCTGAAACCGTTTTAGGATTTCAGCCCAGTGAGTCAACCAATTAAATTCCACTAGCCATAATGTACAATTATTTTACCCTGATTATAAAACCCATTGCCATAGAGGAAGAGGATGATAATGATGTCATTGTTGGCTTTAGTGATGGACCGTGCAAAGGGTGGCGTCATGGTAACTGGTACACCATGGCTTTAGAAGAGGAGATTAGAATGCCCATCTGGACAAGTTGTTGTTGTTGCTCAATATTCACCAAGGGTCATCTGACCAAGGGTCACCTGACCTACCAAAATGGGGCTTTGAGTTATTTTCATTTTCATTGGGACATTACGAAATTCATTAATTCAACGTAGCCTAATTGTCCAGCGAGTCGAGTAGGGAAGGAAATGAAAGCAGTGTTGAATCTTATTATTCAGTATGTTTGATAGGAACATGTGATTTTAGAGAGGGCTGTGTATTATAGTTAATTGCTAGCAGCAAGCAGCTACGTCCTTCCTCTCTGCACTCTGTAAGTGATGGGTGTTCCATCCGTACCCGTGTGGGAGTGCTACACTACTCTCTGTGGGCTGTTTTAAAAGCTGTCCTCTAGTGAACTCACTCACAGCACTGCTCTCTGAATACACAAGCACTCTGAATACACAAGCTCTCTGAATACACAAGCACTTCTTCGCTTGCATAATTCTTAGCACTTCTCTCCGAAGCCGAACCTATACATATAATTTCATCCACGATCAAGTGATGAGTGAGCAAACATATTTTTAACAACACATCTTTTAACTGAAGACCATATAGTTTGAAAGAGGATATTGTGAGAGTGCCAGACCTGATTTATAAAGGGCTTGACAATGAAATTTCCCCCCTGGGGGATCAATAAAGTACCTACCTATCTAAATAATTATTTTTCTGACCATTTTATTCTCAAACTGTTTCAAATTGTTTACTCACCTAGTTTCTATTCAGAGTAAGAAGCAAGGTGTCCCTGCAGTGACATCCAGCTGCAGTGTGCCGTGATCCTGTTGGGTAGGGAAGCACTGTAGTGATGTGTTTTAATATCTGTGGTGTGTGTTATCGCTGGGGTGTGGTGTGTGTTATCAGGCTGCTGTGATGTGCTAGCATGGCACTTAACAGGAGTGTGAGACTCTCTCTCTCTGGCCAGAGTCATCTACTCTGATGAGACTTTCACCCAGTGCCATGATGTGGCTCACAGAGGAGAGGAGGATGCAGGGGGGGGAGAAGGATGAGGAGAACAGGAGAAAGATATTGGGAGAGGCAGCAAGACAGAGTGGGGATGCCCAGGCTAGATCCAGGCTATTACCTCACTGTAAAGTTGTGTACATAGGGCAGAATGGAATTCCTGATCCTTTAAATCGAATTGAGTTTTTCCAGTGGTGTGATACATCTAGTTTCATCAGTTCACCAGTTCTGCACGGAAGACTTGTGTTTTATGTATGAAATGCAGGATTGTGATGGACATCAGAGCAAAACTGCACAACAGGGAGTGACTGCTGCCATCTTGTTGACTCACTTCATGGCTGGTTTTACACTAAAGTCACACGCCACTCATCTCTCCAGGGGTCTCTCTCTCTCCCTGGCCTACTCTCTCTCCGTGGCCTCCCCTCTCTCTCTCTCTCTCTCTCTCTCTCTCTCCCTGGCCTCCTCTCTCTCTCTCTCTCTCTCTCTCTCTCTAGTCACAATTTTGTCTCCAGGGCTTCGAACCACAGAACACGTACAACAACCCCTAAATCACCAAGCAGGAGGGTCTCTACAACAACCCCTAAATCACCAAGCAGGAGGGACTCTACAACAACCCCTAAATCACCAAGCAGGAGGGACTCTACAACAACCCCTAAATCACCAAGCAGGAGGGACTCTACAACAACCCCTAAATCACCAAGCAGGAGGGACTCTACAACTAGTACATCACATTACTACTGTATATAATTATCACTGTGGTTAAACTAGTACATCACATTACTACTGTATATAATTATCACTGTGGTTAAACTAGTACATCACATTACTACTGTATATAATTATCACTGTGGTTAAACTAGTACATCACATTACTACTGTATATAATTATCACTGTGGTTAAACTAGTACATCACATTACTACTGTATATAATTATCACTGTGGTTAAACTAGTACATCACATTACTACTGTATATAATTATCACTGTGGTTAAACTAGTACATCACATTACTACTGTATATAATTATCACTGTGGTTAAACTAGTACATCACATTACTACTGTATATAATTATCACTGTGGTTAAACTAGTACATCACATTACTACTGTATATAATTATCACTGTGGTTAAACTAGTACATCACATTACTACTGTACATAATTATCACTGTGGTTAAACTAGTACATCACATTACTACTGTACATAACATGAGCTTGCTGAAAACACACATATGTTGCAATATGAAATAATATTTGATGTAATTATTATGTTTACTGCATATGTATGTCAGAGGAGGCTGGTGGGAGGAGCTATAGGAGGACAGGCTCATTGTAATGGCTGAAATGAAATTAATGGAACTGAGTCAAATGTGATTTCTGTATGTTTAATGCTTTTGATACAATTCCATTTATTACATTACAGACATTACAATGAGCCAGTACTCCTATAGCTTGTCCCACCAGCCTCCTCTGAGGTAGGTATATTGCAGTGAAAAAGTAATTATGATCATTGATGTTGAGATGTGAGTTAAGAAGTTGTTCTGACCGGCGCTGGGGAAGAAAAGAGATGAGTTATAGTTTTCACAGGTACACAGGCTTCACAGCTCTGTTCTCGCCTCTCTGATAGGTGACAGCTGGTTGCTGGAGATTCATTCTGATCATGCAGTCTTTTAATTCCACAGTGTGTGTGTGTGTTTGTGTGTGTGTACTGTATGTGTGACATGCCTGACATGCCTGCAGGAATGACATCTGCTCTTTGCTCAGAGCCCAGTGAGGAGTGGCTAGCCTCATTAGCTTGGCCTGCCCCTCGGCTGCAGACGGATTGGCTGACTGGCCACGGATAGTACAAGGGAACAAGGGAAGATAGAGTGAGAGAAAAGGAGAGACTCATCCTCTCGTTCCTCGCAACACGTTCCATGGCTGAACAAGATAACTCGTCCTCCTTAATGAATTGGACTGTCCTCTGCTAATGAATGGTGCATGGAGCAGAGGAGAGGAAATGAAAGGAGTGGGGAGGAGAAGGGGTGAGGTGTCGAGCCTCATGAAGGAAGAAGTAGCTCATATCAGGGGCTATATTACAGGAGCCTATTACCCTTCCTGTCTCCACTGGCCACAGCACTAATGAGTTAGACTCGGGTGTAGTGTTTGTGTGTGTGTGTTTAATTGGTGCATGTGCTTTACTGTAACTCACATGCCTGCAGATCACAGTTGGTGGAGACTTGAGAGCCTTTTAGCTGTTGGAACACAAGTAAACAGAATTTCCTTGCTGATTCATGGAAATGTATTTGCATTGTTTTATGATGCATCCTCTGCATTGTAGAGAAAATGTGTTTTGGTTTGGTCGGTTTAGATGTGTTTTGGTTTGGTCGGTTTAGATGTGTTTTGGTTTGGTCGGTTTAGATGTGTTTTGGTTTGGTCGGTTTAGATGTGTTTTGGTTTGGTCGGTTTAGATGTGTTTTGGTTTGGTCGGTTTAGATGTGTTTTGGTTTGGTCGGTTTAGATTTGTTTTGGTTTGGTCGGTTTAGATGTGTTTTGGTTTGGTCGGTTTAGATGTGTTTTGGTTTGGTCGGTTTAGCTGTGTTTTGGTTTGGTCGGTTTAGATGTGTTTTGGTTTGGTCGGTTTAGATGTGTTTTGGTTTGGTCGGTTTAGATGTGTTTTGGTTTGGTCGGTTTAGATGTGTTTTGGTTTGGTCGGTTTAGATTTGTTTTGGTTTGGTCGGTTTAGATGTGTTTTGGTTTGTACATAATGATGCTAGTTGGAAAACGTTGCCATTTGCTGCTGCATATAATATAACATTTCTGAATACGGTATGAAATGACATGTTGAACACTGGCGTGTGTTTGTGTACGTGTGGATTAAAAGCCACTTGGTGTGACCATCATGTACGGTTGGCAATCAGCCCTAATACACAATATTTAATCGATTTTCTCCTCCAGTGCATGTCATGGCAGTGATATTGTAAGTGTATGATGTAGTGCTCTCATAAAAGAGTGGCCATGGTGTCTGACGAATGAGAGGCTATGAATAATTTGACCTTTTTCCAATGGACATAACAGTAGTAGAGGCTAGCTAGCCAAGCCAGCAGACACGTGTAAACACTCCTGCCAATGGTGATTAGTCCACTGCATGGCATGCTGACATCTTGGCAATCAAGTTGTCGCAATGCAACGATGTGATATGATCACGCATTTATTTGTATATATTCTTTATTCATAAAGATGTTCCTGTAGATCAAAATCTGTCCTAAGACGGCAGGAATGAAACATTCAGTGAATCCCTTGATTCAATTTGAGTGTTTCCTAGTAATCCTAACTATGGTTTTATGTATTTTCCCCTATAATGCTTGACATGCTCAGTTGGTGACTGTAACAGGCTTTGGTTTTTCCATTTATATTTCAACGTTATATAATTGGAAAATTGGTGTCACCTCGTTAGTCAGTATGTATTACACCTGTACTGGCATTGTCCATCTTGTTAGTCAGAAGGTGTTTCACCTGTGCTGGACCAGGAGATATTTAAGAGAGGCTGGCCCAGTCCTCCAGTTGTCTTGAGAGATGTGGAGGGTCAACACCTTTAGTTGGCGCTCCCAATTTAATTGTTCTTGGGCAAATGTAGCGGGAGCTCATGGTGGGTGTCTTGTCTTAAAACCCCACCTGTTTTGTTTTGGTTGTTGTCAGTGACTCTTTGTTAGTTCCTCCTTCTGTTTGAGCGATATTTTTTGTTTTTCTTGCTGGGGAATGTAACGGTGACACCCAAACTGAGGCTATTGATCATCTACAAGACCTCTTGTTTGAGGGAGGGACAGGGGAGGGAGAGGTCAAGGAGAGGTGGGCCTCATTAGTCCTTTCATGTACTGTGTCTGTGTCATCGTCTCACGATTCAAGTCATCCTCCTGCTCTGTCTGTCCTCGCAGAGTGTAACGGTGCCGCAGACAAGGTTTGGTTTTCTCCTAGTAGAACTTGGCTAGGCGAAGTGAACGTCTGTGTATTGCATGCTCCCTTCACTTGAAAGAAAGTAGCAATATTATTTTTTCCCTTGAGACACCGCAGCAACATATCCAGTATACACTTCTTTAAAATAGCCTGAATCAATCTGAGATAAATCAAGAAATTTGCCAAGGAGATCTTAGTCGCAATTTTACATCTAACTAAGATGTTTGGTGCAGTATTTCGTGACCTTTTGTACAAGGTTCTGTCTGACATTTTGGTCAAAATGAGTTCTTCACGTAGAGTTCCTCTGTAGGTGGTCCTTTACATGGGAGATATGATGTCCGATTTTTGAAAAAGTGAATTTATGATGAAAGTGTTGTTAATCTGAAAGTTCTATCTGCACAAATACCTTTTAACTTGGTACTATTAAGGTTCTATCTGCAATCCAATCACACAATGCTGGGTTGTCAATCAAAAATAGTTGTATGTCAGGCGATATACTTATTGAGTCATGAAAGAGGAAGACATCACAAAATAGTTCTGAGAACTGGGACTTGAAAAATCCTCATCTCGAAACGATACATTTGGCAGATAGAACCTTATTGTCCCAAATCCTTTATCATAGGTTCGCATCCTCTTTTTCAATTACTACGATACATTTTTATTTTTTCAGAAGAATGGCCGTCACGTAAGCTCTTTATGGTAAAGATACATGAATACAGGTGCCTTGTTTAAAGGGAAATGTCTAAATTTTTCAACTTCATGTTCATAATCTCCAGTATTTGTTTTGTACTGAAAAAGATAGAGGAATTAGTAGGCAATGCCCACTCATAATTGGTTAAAATCACATTATGCACACCGATCTCATTGGAAACGCTTATCTTGCTTTAGTACAAAACATAGACACGTGCCATTTTCACATATGTTGATGTTGGGTTGTTGCTGGAGATACAATCAATACGAAGTTGACAAATGGTGAAATTGTCCTTAAATGCCCTCAGGCATGGCTCAGTTGGTAAAGCATGGTGCTTGCAACGCCAGGGTTGTGGGTTTGATTCCCACCGGGGACCAGTATGAAAATGTACACACTCACTACTGTAAGTCGCTCTGGGTAAGAGTGTCTGCTAAATTATGTTTAAAAAAAATACAGTAGCTGTTTTTGTCTTGTTCTATAGCAATACGAAACTCTCCATGGAAGAGGTATTTTACAAAACTTCTAACTCACTACATTTTATTAATTAATAGCAAGTAGTTTACTGACTTTGGGTGTCAAAGACCAGACAAATATATAGTTTTACTCATATTGAGCTAAGCTTTAGCAATGTTGTTAGTTATCCATAGGATAATAGTGTATCTGTCATTTTAGGGAACTATCGCTTTAACAAATGTGGGTGGAACATGAATTAATATATCTGATGATGTGTTTAGAAATAAGGAAGGGTATTTTCTTTATTTAATCATCACATGTCTGTACTTATCTATTGAAATAATTTTAACATTCTGTGACAGATAGAACCTATCTGCGATTGCACCCCACTAAAAACAATGTTTTACAGATGTCTTAGGATTTTGATACTCTGCACGTTAGGTACCTTTTAAGGTGATGACCTTGATGGGTTATGAAAGAAGAATTAACTACAAAACAGTTCTGAGATCTGGGATGGGAAAACTTTGATGCTCATTATCTCAGAACTATGCTTCGAGCAGATAAAACCGTAGTCCCAACTTCTCGATTTCTCAAGTGAAAAAATGTGCATGAAAACTAGTAATCTCTTGTCGAATGACAACAAACAGTAGAAGTAGAACTGTTGACCAATCACAGACAAAGGTAAACCGTCATAACTGTTTCAGCTGGGAAGCATACGGTAAACTTTAGCCTCCCAATAAGTATTAGCACCGTATTACATTCCACAGAAAGGCATGGATGCAAAACATATTGCGTAACTGGAGTGTTCCACCAGGCTAGACATTTCCCCATCCAATAGAAGTGGACCTTCTATAGGAGATAATTACATTGAGGCTTGCCCCGTGTGTAATGCTCCTTGTTTGGACGAGAACATACTTATGGCTCAGGACTCTTCTGTCTTGTGCTATGAGTTCTGAGTATACATTTCCTCCCATATCCTGACCTTAAAGCTTCCATATGTAACTTTTTGGGCAACCTGACCAAATTTACATAGAAATGTGAGTTATAGATCTGTCATTCTCATTGAAAGCAAGTCGTTACATCTGTTCTATGTGCGCTATTTCTATTGAGCGCTATGTGCGCTAGTTTAGTTTTTGCATCTTTTACTTCCTGTTTTGTACACCAGCTTCAAACAGCTGGAAATACTATATTTTTGTTTATGGAAATGATATTTCACAGCGGTTTAGATGGTACAATGATTCTCTACACTGTACCATTGCCACAGGAAGTAGTTTGGGGGCGGGGATGCTGCGGGTTTTTTTCACTGGGGGGGGTCGGCCGCGCTACAGACTACTACCTTTGTGAAGAAAAACAGCATTTTTTAAATTGATTTCTTCTAGATTATTCTGGGGGTTTTTGTCACATAAACTGAAATTAGGCAAACTATTAGAATTTTAGCAACCAGGAAATGGTGGAGTGATTCCTGCAAAGGTCACCTTTAACCATTGGGGTCTAAAATGGTAAACTGACCTTGGATCAGTGTCTCTATCACATGGGCTATTCCAGGAAACATCCTCAGCTCCAGACGTACAGTGGAGATATTGATTCATTACATAGAATGGGCCCTGGGCTGTGGGCTGGTGAGGTGAGGGCTATATAAGCCTATACTGGAGCCTTGACTCTGCAGGCAATTAAAAGCCAATACTGGCTGTGTGTGTGTGTGTGTGTGTGGCCCCGGGTGATTCATCTGTGTCTAGAGGCCAATAGGATAAGAGGAGAGGAGAGGGATAAGGCCTGGCTTTCTTCTGCTCAGCTCCTCAGGGCCAGCATGGTTAGGGTATCGTAATCCAGCCCTGCCTAGCTGCATTTTAGCCATAGCTACCACATTACATCATTATCTACATTGAACTGTGTCGATGTTTATCTTCTTATTCACTGGTATAGTATTACATTCAATCTACTGGTATGATACTTTGTACAATGTGGGATGTACTTCAATTTTACAAAAACATTTTGTGCATGTTATGCATTGGATCTGCTGTGAACAGAATGGTGTGTGGAGTATGTTAGCACAAAGGAGAACATAGCATAACGGAAAGGAGAGGACACGTTTTAAAAGTATATCTTAATAGAAACATTTTATTCAGTGCATTTTGTGCAGACAATAAATAATAAACAACGTGGAAGGTAGCAGGCTGAACTGGTAAGTTTTTCAGTTTTATCCTGGTAGTTTGGAACACATGATCCAACATGGGGTTAATACACATAGCCTACATCATGCACTATAGCTCTGTAGTCCAGAATGCCCTGCTGTCTCCCATGCAACAGAGGTTCACCTAAAAAAACGAAGGAAACAAAAGAAAAACACCAAGCTTCCCAGTAGCATGTTCTATATGAACAAGGTATGTAGCTGAAGGGAAACTTGAGAGTACTTAGCCCACAAAAAGGGTCATCTTTGTACACAACCGTGTTTTTGTGCAAGAAAGGGAAGAGTTTGATGGGGTTTATTTTTATTTATTTTACTTTTACAAATATGACATACCCTATAAAATGTTTAAGCCACCTAAATTTCCACAGTATTTTTTTGTATTTATTTAGAAAATTCACCACGATAAGATACTTAAACATGAAACACGTCCTGGGTGGGGGCCATCACCATATCCTTATATGGTGAACTGAATCAGCCAATAAGAGCAAAAAGGGAGGGGGCAAGGCATGACACAAGCACTGGATTGGAGAACAGACTATGGGGACTGAAGACGGAATACAACGTGACACAACAGAAACAGAAGGACATTGAACAGTCGATTCATACCTCAACTCAACCCTAGAGCTCACCAGTAATTTACAGTCTCTTTCCCTTCAGCAGAAAAAACTTCCTAGGCTAAAACATCCTCTATTTTTACCCCACCTTTTTCCATTTTCATTCCATTTTCCTGTCTTCCTCATTCTCTCCTCATTTTTCACTTTTCTATCTCTCATCAAAAAAATGTACAATTTCGAAAAAATTACACAATACCTCCAGCTGCACCTGTATACTGGATTGGCTTGACTGCTTAAGGGGACACTTTCAGCTCTGTCTTTGGTGTGCTGGAACCCCTTTCACCGTGGAGACACAAACACTGAAGAGGGAGAAAATAACAACAGGGAGCAAACAATAAAAAAAATAAAAAGCTCTCTGCTAATTTCGAAAATCAGCAGAGCAAAGGTGCAGCTATGGCGTCGTCGCTCCAACAGAGTGCCACGCACTTTCCCCTTTATTCATTTTTGATGCTAGAGAGCTCAGGTCTCTTCTGAGCGTGTGCAGGAGAGCTACTGTTATATCTGTCTGCGGTTGCAGCTTCGCTAGGGCTCATGGATGACACACAGAAACAACATACTTCTCTACCAACAGCAGCCCCAGCAGCCCCTCACCGCCTGCCTGCCTCTCTACCTGCCTGCCTGCCGGGTAGGATATGACCGGGTAGGATATGACCGGGTAGGATATGACTGGGTAGATGTCTATATGATCAGGACCTATAAGTAAAAGAAGTCGTTATCGTCAGCAAGTAAAACAAACGTAAAAGATGAGCTAACTGGTACACAGTCGTTACCACCAGAGAGCTGCCAACAGAAAACAGTGTTCTCAAAAGGCGTTTCAAAATAGCCTAGCGTTTTGCAAACAAAGTTCATGGTGTAATTTGGTTGGGTGTTGACGGTGTGATGATAGATAAAGGAAGATCGTTTGAATGGAACCTAATCGAGTGTGGTGATTGGTTGGTAGTGGTGTTTAGTAATGTTGTCCTGAACCGCCGATGGTTTTGGAGAGAGAAGTCTGCTTGGAAGTCACACTCTTCTGGAGGTAAGGTGTCTTCTTCTAACGTCCGCCCCGGTCCGCCGCGCCACCACCCGGCTACGTGGACTCGTTCTGGCTCACCGTCTTGCCTCCGTTGAGCACGGCCGAGGCGCTCCGGGACTTGGTGGGCGTGCCGCTGCCGGAGCGCGAGAACTCTGTCAGGTCGTGGAGGGAGGGTTCTCTGTACATGGCCACTGTGGGACAGACAGACAGACAGACAGGAGAATGGTCAGACATATGGTTGCTAGTGTAGATGGAGCGGAGCGGAGCAGGAGAATAGAATACAAAAGAATACAGTAGAATATAATTGTATTGTCTGGAGATTTTTCCTCTCTGGTCGGACCAAGTTATAACTTCTTCTATTGCTCAACTGCCTCTGATCCTGTCACTGTAGCTCATAACAGTATGTACACCCCTGCCATACGCAACAACAACAAACATCAAGAAAATGTATTTTATGAGGGCATAAAGTACTTAAAGTTAAATCATAAAGTTATTCAGGAGCTTGTTGAAGTTAAAGCAGCGTTGTTTGAATCTCGGAACCTTCCAGAAGAAACACCAGTCACCTTAGAGGTTCTGATCTCTTCAGTCTTTAGAAGCCACTCCTAAAACGGCCAGAGCGTTCTGATGTGTTGTCCTCTTGGGGCTTGGAACCAAGCAGCAAACCTAACTCTCCAAAGACATTGCCTTGCTTTTCTGGTGATAACAGCAGGCTACACACAAAGCATTACTGTGCAAACAAGTCAATCAATAGTGGACTTCAGTGGGAAGCTGTGTGGGATCGATACTGGTCTTATTATCCACGGCATTAAGCAGCTTTAATTTTGGAAGGATGACCTGGAGGTCAGGGTCCATCTCACCGCTGGGGCCAGTCATCCTTAGTTCATATACGCTTCTTCTCTCGTCCAATCATCCCTCCATCTCTCTCTCTGTCTACTGTATCTCTCCCTCTTTGACCTAGCACCTTAAGATAGATAGATAGATAGATAGATAGATAGATAGGTACTTTATTGATCCCCCGGGGGGGAAATTTCATAACACACACACACACACACACCACACACACACACATAGACTCATAGACTGGAACCAGAGCAAAGAGGAGAGGGGGAGCGAGGAGCGGCTGGTGGAGACAGTTGCAATGCAGAGACGGCTCTTTAATCGGTCGGCTGGTACCGCTGCTGCCTCTGGAGCTGGTATCGCTGCTGCCTCTGGAGCTGGTATCGCTGCTGCCTCTGGAGCTGGTATCGCTGCTGCCTCTGGAGCTGGTATCGCTGCTGCCTCTGGAGCTGGTATCGCTGCTGCCTCTGGAGCTGGTACCTCTGCTGCCTCTGGATCTTTATGGGCTGCTGTAACAAATTGTTTTTTCTTTCTCTCTCTGCATCCCCAATCTAAGCACGAGATCTGGCATTTGGGTTCTGAGAGAAATGTAGCAGCAATGTACTGTATGTTTAACATTTTCTGGAGATGAAAGCCAGCTCCTTATTTACTTTATTATCATAACATTTGAGGTTTCTTCACATAAAACCATGTTAAAACAATCAACTATCATTACCACACACTGTCATTCTCCCTCAAGCTACATACCTTCCCATAAATCTCTCTCTCTCTCTCTCTCTCTCTCTCTCTCTCTCTGTCTCTGTCTCTCTCTCTCTCTCTCTCTCTCTCTCTCTCTCTCTCTCTCTCTGTCTCTCTCTCTCTCTCTCTCTCTGTGTCTATGTCTCTCTCTCTCTCTGTGTCTGTCTCTCTCTGTCTCTGTCAATGTCTCTGTCTATGTCAATGTCTCTCTCTCTGCCTCTCTCTCGCTCTCTCTCTCTCTCTCTTTCTCTCTGCCTCTCTGTCTCTCTCTCTCTCTCTGTGTCTCTCTCTCTCTCTCTCTCTCTCTCTCTCTCTCTCTCTCTGTGTCTATGTCTCTCTCTCTCTCTCTCTCTCTCTGTGTCTATGTCTCTCTCTGTCTCTGTCAATGTCTCTGTCAATGTCTCTGTCAATGTCTCTGTCTCTGTCTATGTCAATGTCAACGTCTCTCTCTCTCTCTCTCTTTCTCTCTGCCTCTGCCTCTGTCTCTCTGTCTCTCTGTCTCTCTCTCTCTCTCTCTCTCTCTCTCTCTCTCTCTCTCTCTCTCTCTCTCTCTCTCTCTCTGTGTCTATGTCTCTCTCTCTCTCTCTCTCTCTCTCTCTCTCTCTCTGTGTCTATGTCTCTCTCTGTCTCTGTCAATGTCTCTGTCTATGTCAATGCCTCTCTCTCTCTCTCTCTCTCTCTCTCTCTCTCTCTCTCTCTCTCTCTCTCTGTGTGTGTCTATCTCTCTCTCTCTCTCTGTGTCTATGTCTCTCTCTCTGTCAATGTCTCTCTCGCTCTGTCAATGTCTCTCTCTGTCAATGTCTCTCTCTCTGCCTCTCTCTCTCTCTCTCTCTCTCTGTGTCTATGTCTATCTCTCTGCCTCTCTCCAATGCCCTCCTGCCCTTATTTAGGGACTACAACTTCTTGTAATCTTTTAATCATGATTTTCAGAACGTACATAAATGGGATAATGATGTATTTGTGGCACTCTCTCTTCAGTCTGTGAACTGTAACGACAAAAAGGATCTTGGGACTGACAGATCCAAATGACGGTGCTCATTTCTCGTCGGTTTAGTGATTTGCGTCGCTAGCGGTGCCTTTCTTTGAGGAGGAATTTTCATCCTTTCATCTTCTCATCCAGGTAAGTCTGTGTCTTGATCTAGATGAAAGAGCTGTGGCCTTTTTAACATAAACAGATCCATCTATCTACCCAATCATACCCCCTCTTTCCCTCCCCTCCCATGAGACACCTGGCCTGGTTAGGTGGAGGTAGGTTGCTCATTTTTGCCATGACATAGAATTAAAAAGCCTAGTTGTCACTATTCAAAACAGGCAGAACTTTATCATTCAGCTTTTCGCCATGGACACTGCCTCTGCCTTTTCCACTGTCTGGCTCCAGTGAAGTATGAAACGCTTTTGGGAAGCGCTCAATAGCCCTGTCCACACACAATCGCCTCTGAGCAGAAGACCCGGTGGCAGGGGAGCTGAAAGCAGCCTTTCTCCAGGCGGGAGAGACTACCCACATTGAGGGAGGGAAAGAGAGGGAGAATAGTTCAAGGGAATAGGGACATTTAATCAAAGAAAGAAGCCTTGTGTTTTGGGGGAGGAAAGTCTCATTTATACAAATTACCGCTGCCAAATCTCCAGGCCATAGTGAATCACCAATAAATGTTCAATTGCAATGGAATGACCTCAAGAAACTTTTTTATAAAGTAAAATTTCCCAAGAAACGATTCCTTTATTTTTCTCCATTGTCTTCAATATAGAGCCGAGCTTCGTATGGGAAGAAAGTTGGACAGACTCACCTTTCAAAGGCTTGGGGAGGAAGTGACCTGCTGGCTTGTTCTTCTTTACGTGGTTTCCTTTCATTATCTCCCCTTCTTTATTCAGACCGAGGTACCAGCCCCTACCAGACTGCTGCTGTCTGTAGATCATGGAGGAGTAGGTCACGTAGTAGTTCTCAAACACTGACTCTTTAAACTTACACTCCGGGGTGAAGTGTTCCTGAGGGGGGGGGGGGGGGGGAGGGGGGGGGGAGAGAGAGAAAGAGAGAGGAGAAGATAAGATGAGCCTTGGCTGAAGGAGGAGTGCGGACACTGATGAGGGAGGTTTTAAGAGTCCTTCTCATCTCTTGCGTTTTAGCAAATGAGAGGCACTGAGATATGAAGCATCATTACTTAAGGAGGTGAAGGCACGACTCACACACACACACACACACACACACACACACACACACACACACACACACACACACACACACACACACACACACACACACACACACACACACACACACACACACACACACACACACACACACATGCTCAGAGTACACACACTTACACACACTCTAGGGTTGAACAATCCTTATACAGCATCTAATTCAAGACTTACACCTCTCAATGCTCACCAAATTACCACAGTATTTTCAAAAGCTATCATTGGTCATCATTGTAAATAATGAATAGATGTATACCATAGATATAGAGTACCATTAATTAAACATACGATTAAACATGAATTCTCATTTTACGTTGCAGTTTTAATAATATATGGGACATTTAATAAATGACATTTGTTTGAGGATGTAATAGAAGACATGATTACTACTTATTAGTCAACCCTTCACCAGACTATTGCCCTCTCTTAGCAGCGGGCATCAACAAGTTCAGATGGTGTGTGTGTGTGTGTTTTACAGAGGTTATGTAATGTCCAGGCGGAGGCTCCCCTGTCTCTCATCCTCTAATGAATTGGCTGTTCTAAGTAGCACAGAACACAATTTACAGGGGGCTCCTGAGACCCTTTGTTCCTCTGGTCTGTCTCTCTCTCTCTTCTTCGCTCTTCTCTCGCCACTCTCTCCTCTCTCTCCCCTCATGTTGTTCCTCTTAGTCTACACTGTGACATCTCATGATCTCTTTTATGTTGTCTTTGATTTAGTTAGATTTATTGACCTCCACCCCCTGTGTCATAAAACACAAAGCTGTTGTTCCTGCTTCCTGTCTGGGAAACATCTATGGTGCTATACTACAGTACTAAAGCACTGTTCTTCCTGCTTCCTGTCTGGGAACCATCTATGCTGCTATACTACAGTACTAAAGCACTGTTCTTCCTGCTTCCTGTCTGGGAACCATCTATGCTGCTATACTACAGTACTAAAGCACTGTTCTTCCTGCTTCCTGCCTGGGAACCATCTATGCATTCAGTCTACAGTAGTAGAAACACCAATAAGTTAAACCAGGGGTATTCATATCTGAGCCTTGGTTTGAAGCTGGTTTCTCACTCTTCTTGTCTAACCAGGAACTAATTTAGACCTGGAACAACTGTCCCAGGTGTGGCAATGAGCCGACATTGCTTATCACGCATGCTTCTGCCTTGCTAATTTAATGATTGATCCTGTAATTGGCTGACTGTTTCTTTAAATACAATCTCTTTGTTGTTTGAGGGGGAAGGTGCAGGTAAGAGGGGAGTTTCCATGAGGCTGGTTGTTAGTGGCTGGCTGGCTGGCTGGCTGGTGGAGAGAATACATTTGATTTATCTTGATTTGAAGTTGAATGAATGTTTAGGTAGTGCTTCCCTTGACCCTGCACCAGAACCTGTTTTTGTCAATATATTAAATGTTAGTCTCTTGTGTACTCCTTGTGCTTTGACCAGGCTTAATATAGAAGTCTGAGGTTTTGATTAATCCTGGAGAAGGAGACCTAAACATGCAACCTGTTGACTTTAAGAACCTGTACGTTCGGCAGAGCTCCTCGTGATCTTGTGTAATTAAACCTGGGGTGGCGTTGGATAAGATACTCTATTCAATCCACATCACGGACGTTCGGCTTTAGAGCGTGATTGAAATTTAAATGCAACGTTCTAGATTTAGCGGAGACTGCATTCAAGGTAAATGCTGTATGTCGGCTCAATGGGAAATAATCTTTGCTTTTCTATTGCAGAATCTAATCTTCACAGATTGAATAGAGCCCCTAATTTCTCTACCGCATCGCACAACAGCATGTGGACTCTGGTCAATCAATGACATTGATCATTCAAGTAATCACCAGGGAGAAAGGAAAACCTGAAAAAAATGTTTTACTACCCTGGGTAAAACTATAATAGCAGTCCTACGGCAACTTGGCAAGTGCTTTAGAAAGGATAAAATGTGTATGTTTTTCAGATTGGGACAAGCTAGCTCAGAGTTGCATCACAGGGGATGTCAGTCACAAGATGGATGACGGGTCCTGGCAGGACCACAGATCTGTTGTATGATCATGACAAACTATGTGTCACCCAGTCATCAATAATGCCATCAGGCTTTCCCAACACAATACTACTCTCCGGAGAGCTCCCAGTCAACATAATTCTTCATCAAAAATAGACAAGAGTTAGCACAACACTAGATTGAATGCACTTTTGTGTAGTCATGTATTCCCTCCCACTCTGGGCTGTAGTCTCTACACATGTACATTCCACTTACTGTTTAAGAAGCCCTAGTGATCAAAATCTGTTTTTTTTTTAAAGAAGAAGCAATTCATTAAATGAATCATCCAGGAGAGTAGTGATTCATAAGAAGGTCAGTGTATAAGGCTCTACTCTGAACCAATGGCCCCAATGCAGTGCGAGTGGCCCCTACAGTCCCTAACCTCCCATTCAAAATCAATCCACCCAGACATCGCGGCGATCCAACCTAGACACAGTGAGCCCGTCTCAGGCACGGAGAATCAGCCCTGCTACCTGGCTCTGAGCCATACTCTGGGGGATTTCACGTATGGTCCTCTTTAAAATAACCGATCTCAGTCCTCTTTAAAGTGAACTGTGGTTAAAAAAAATAATATTCAGTAACTCAGTTATTTTTGTATTCACCTTTGAACTCTTTTACCAGTTCACTTAGTCCTCTTTGCATTCACATTGCAATATTTAGAAAAGAACCAGGATCTTTTACCAACATTCAGCATTGAGCTAGCATTGATTTTGAGGTTAGTGCTATCCAAAATCCTTGGGACATCCCTACCCTAAATCCTAACCTTAACCCCTACCCTTACCTTAACCATTTTAAATGTCAACTTCAAAAGGGTAATGTCAGAGTTGGGACATCACAAGGATCCCAGATAGCTAGGACCTTGATTTTGTACCCTATGTTGTGGTTCTCACCAAATATGTTGTTGTCTTCTCACACTATTCAAACCACAATGAAATAAACAGTTTATGAAGCTCTCTTAGCCTATAGATCACCATATTGCAAACAAATAATCTGAACATCGTGTCAGCAAAAAAAACGTTTGGAATTTCTGTGCATCCTTGACAACTGGTAATCAATATCCAAAACAGCATACGTTTTTTCCACGAAGCTGCACATCATCATCTTCTCTCTCCAATTTGAAGGGGTTATGGCAGGGGAAACTGTGTCGCAGTAGTAAAGGACCAAGTGTGAAAACACCCTCAGTGTAGATAAGTATTCTCATCTCATCTCTCATCCTCCCTTGTCCCTGTCACTCCCAGAGGCAGCCCGGGCCCAGATTGTGGTGACAGGAACGCTGCTGTTGTCAGACTGCGCCGGTGACATAGCACCTCCACGAGGACTTCCTGTCAGCTCAACCCCGGCATACCACTAAGCCACCATGACACCGGAGGGGAACACTAGAAGGGCTAAGGGCCCTAATCAGACTCAGGAAATGTACTCCTTCACTACGTACTTCTCAGTTGGTATTCAGATTCCGTGGTGTGTATTCATGGATGCCAAAGGAAGCTAGGCTTCCCAAAACATTTATATAAAATAAAATAATACATATAAAATAATTGATCTTTCATCTCTCTCTGTTTTATCATTTTCCTTCAATTCGCAAGAGGCTGAATGTCAAAAAGATTAAGACTTTGAATGCATGGGAAGCCAGCGAGAATTTGGCCTCCCTTGATATTTAAAAAAAAAATAATAATAGCTAATCAGCGTTGAGCTAAACTGAGTGAGCTCAAATGTGAATGGTCAAAGTGTCAAAGGAAGCCCTCCAATCATATCACATCAAGAGCGAACATAATTGACAGAAACAACTTGTTGCATCTCATTGTCCTCCGGTGGCTAAAATGGTCCCCTTCCTAATTAACCATGGATGGAGATAGGGACTTGGTTTTATTTAAATATCCGTACCTGCCAATGATTATAATGACCATTCTGATCAACCATTAATTAATTCATTGTGCCCCTGGTCTGAAGGGATGGAAGTTCAATATGTAGCTAGATGCAGAAGGCTAATGTTAACTAGCTAATCGTTGTCCATAAAAGGAAGTTAGGCTAGTGAGCAAGCATTTCAGCCAGGCAGCCCAGGACAACAAAAAGTGTTTACTGTATGACAGAGTCATGGACCGTTTCGTCAACATGAAAGAGAGGAGGATGGCATTGGAGTATCTCTACAAGTAGGGTGAGTCAACGTGTGTCTTCTACTTGAACAAACACACACACAGGAATCAGAACCATGGACAGACAGCCACATAATATTTCGCTTGCACTGATTGGACTAAATAGTTTTTGGTATATTTTAGTTGTCACTGTATTAGACTAAGCAGAGGTGGTGTGATGATGTTGAAATGGTGCTGGAATAGTGGAGGCAGCTCCTGTTTTCTAAATGAATAGTTGAATAGTTGTTTAGTAGTCTGAAAATGTGGGAAACATTAACTTCCTTGACCGTGCTGCAAGTCATGTAACTGTTTGTTACATATAATATGCTTTGTGAACTTCAATGGACAGAGGTTGCTCTCCGGATTTGTAATGAAACAAAGGTGTGGTTGAATTTATTCTTCCACTGTGTCTTCTTATTGTCTGGGCTTTAGGCCTCTATATCACGGTGTCAAGCCATATGAACTAACAGGTTATAGATCAGACAATGCAAATATCACAACAAATAGGTTGTAATATGGCTTTTTTCCCTTGCTTGGCTTCCCCAGTGATTTTACCCACGCACCACGACTGTTCAGACATACCTTATCCAGGTGTGTAACTGCCTTTGCAAGCGTGGTTTCCTTGTGCACGCTGAATAAGTTTAATTCAACCACTGAAAACCCTCCCACTTGTTGGCCGACAGATTTTCTTGTGGGGTTTCATTTCAGTTATCTAAAGACAACCTTTTAAAAAAAATCTCAAATTTTCAGCACCAATTTGGCAGATAAAAAAAATACTCTGAACTTGTAAATGATTTAGAGTTATCGAAGTATTCATGAAATATGAATGGAAGGTGAGAATAATATACAATAGGGGTAGAACAGTATCTATCCTCACTAGTCATGCAACTGCGATGACAACGGACCAGTCATGGTGAACCGTGCGCCAGGCTCCAGGTTTAAACAGCTACTGTAGATATGGTCTACGTTCCATAATGATTCAAAGAGGCTACATGACGTCCAAAATTATTGCACAGCTTGTAGCCTAATATGATCCACTATTGCTAGCGATGCTCAGGAACACCGAGGACAGAGGAAATAAAGTTCAACTAACGTTGTAATGGAATGATGCGAAATGTAAGGAAACTAACGCTAGTGAAAGTTCTAAATGAATGTGGGTATTACTGACGGTGGCTACCGATAGCGGCTAATATTTAACACGATAGAAATTGTAAAAAAATTAAAATACAGTGAAAAGTCTGGCCATATAATTAAAACATTCTAGAAATCATAAACAAACTCCTTAGGTTATAGCTTGAGTCTCCAAATTACATCCATGCAGGTTATAAGGCCAGCATTTCCTAAACTTCACAGTAGAAAAGGTGATATGTTGATATGCTTCAGTTTACTGTCATATTACTGGTTTCACATTTGTCTCCGGAGTTCATAAGGTAAATTATATCTAAAACAATTGTCATTTATATTTACAATACCCTCATCCAAACGGCTTACTCGGTTACCTAGGTTTGGCGCTATGCTGTCACTTGCGACTCAATATTAGGAAGGTGTTCCTAATGTTTGGTATACTCAGTGTATGTCGGTAACTAGTTGCTTGACATGGCGTTCTTGACATCAAAATGGCCCCCTTACTGGTGCTTTTAGGGTTAAAGTGTCCTAATTCTATATGTTGAGAGCATGCAGGCTGCTAAATCTCTATTGTCGTTAACCTGGTCATCAATAGTCTGCTTTAACAAGACACCAAGGCAATCAATGTCCGTTAGGGGAGAGGCCATGTCTGCTGCAGTCAGTTCTGCCTTTGATTACAGACTGAGCCCAAGCCATCCCCCAGGGTGTCTGCACTGTCTGTGTCTGTCTAGGTTTGTGTCCGAACTAAATGACTGGTGAAGAAGTCTTTGAATGTTCTGACTTCTGAGAAGCAGGGTGCACAGTGTAACTGAGACTCTTTCCCTTTGTAAGGAGTACAGTCCTCAACCATCCAAACGTTCTTCACAGTTTAAGAAGATTAACCAGAGATTGAGTTTTCCACTTATATAACTGTTCCGCTAGCGCACGACCATGGCTAATGCTTCGGTTTGAAGGTCAGATAAAACCAATTAAACCCTCATACTCAAATGCAAATCTGCTTTCGGAGAGAGGGATCAGATTAAACTCGTTTGAGTTCTATCTGGTGAAAGGTAATTCATTATAATTACGTTAATAACATCAACGAAAACAGTGCAGGGGAGGCTGCAAACGAGGAGGATGCTGAAGTTGACTCCAAAAATACTAAACTGGGTTGAATGTTTAAACACAACAAACCTAAAAACCTGGAACAACAACGTCCTGAAAACAAGTGTCAGCAGCCTAAAGAGCCATACATCAACCTGCCTCTCTCTGGCCGCCAAGCCCAGGCATTTGTCCAGCCGTGTGGAGGCAGAAAGCAGTTAGTTAAAAGGTAGTAAGTTAACGCAATTCATCTACTCTTGCTCTCTATATCTCTGTATTTTCTCCTCTTTCCCTCATTCAACCCTTTCTCTACCCATTCCCCAATACTCACTTCCCCAATCTCTTTCCCACTCTCCTGCCCTTCCTCCCACGTCTCCCTCTCTCTGTGATCACCATGGCGAGCAAACGGCGTATCTAGCATGGAGAGGCGAGGCAGTATTAATCACTGTGCCATGCTCTAGCAGCTTGGTGGGAAAACGATGGGCTGCTCAGCTTTTGAGCCAGGAGTCCTGTTCTACCACCAGTAATGAGCTTATGTGGATTTGGCTCACTGCAGTCGCCCTGGAGTGGAGTGAAAGTCTATGGATGACAGGCGCATACAGATAGACACAGACACATTGAAAGCCAAGATGGAAAGGAATGGCAGCCTTGCCTTATTGAACTAGATTGGGTCTATGGAGGACAGAGACATTCAGATAGACACAGACACTGTTAGAGCCAATATGGAAGGGATTACCAGCAACCCCTGTTCTATTCTAAGGAAGACAGAAGAAACTGTCACAAGGAGGAGCCAAGATGGAGGGCAACCTAGTCCTATTCTATTGGAGTCTTTATGATTGACAGAGGCAGCCAGATCCACATGACTAGGCTCCAGCGACTGCATCAGTTTCTTCCTCAGTCAATATTAATAGCTAGTGTTCAGTGAAAACCACGGTGCGGTGAAAAAAGGCCCACACCACTTTAATCACGACTGTCCAGAGCTAGACGGAGCGAAACACATCTCAGAAAATTGGAGCAAGGGAACATTATTTTACAGAGAAAAAAAAGAGAGAAAAAGCTATCTGCATGGAAATGATCTGCACTCCTCCTCCTCCTCCTCCTCATCTCCTCCTCCTCTCCTCCCCAAGCATGGCTGTCTATGACTCGTGGTTTGGGTAAATGGACTTTAAATGATCCCATTAGAATACATGGCTTTCCTTGGAGCACGGGACAATGCAGAGAGGGACAGCAGTCCTCCTGTTGAAATGCTGCACAGCTGGAAGGCTTCACACACATCAAAGGGCTGAGAGCAGAGAGATATGATGACAGCAGTGAGCTGATGAGCTGATGAGTCCTCCTGTTGAAATGCTGCACAGCTGGAAGGCTTCACACACATCAAGAGGCTGAGAGCAGAAAGATATGCTTCTAGTATAGGCAGCTATTATTACAGTGTCCTGTACTGTGCCGACAGTAACACCATCATTCTGTAACGGCCTACAGTATTAATGCGACCAATGAGATTCAAGATAAAAGAGACTCATTGTTTTGTAGTGTGTCACGTTGCCATGGGGGGAAATCAATCTTAGATACATGATTTAAAAGGTAGTGTGAGAGAGAGAAACACACACACACACACACACACACACACACACACACACACACCCTTACTGTGTGCCCCTCTCGCCCCCACCTCCTCCTATTACCATAGCTACAGTATGGGGGGCTTGTGTTGTGTTACTGCAGTCAGTGAGTCACGTTGCTGGGAGCTTTATGATGCATAAATAATTTGATGTTATTGTGACTGCAACATGGGGAAACCCCACAGTCTCACCCCTCTCCTCTCCTCTCCTCTCCTCTCCTCTCCTCTCCTCTCCTCTCCTCTCCTCTCCTCTCCTCTCCTCTCCTCTCCTCTCCTCTCCTCTCCTCTCCTCTCCTCTCCTCCCTGTCACCATCTCCATCCCTGCCTCACTGTACCTCCCCTCCCCCATAGGGTATCCCTTGCCTCGGTGGTGGCCGAGTGTGTAAACGTGTTAGACAGACAGTGAAAAAGGGAGAAATGTATGGGTGTACACATGCAAGAGATGATAGTTGTTGTAACGGTGGGATATTGTGAGAGTGAGATAAATGGGTAGCTCACTCCCTCACTGTTATTCACTCTAGAAATGTGTGTTCTTCTATCTGTCCCCATATCTCTCGCCCTCCTTTAATCATTTCTATCACTCTCTCCGTTCTGCCATCCCTCCATTTTAAATGGGGCTGACATATCCCATTCCTTTAAGAGGTGTCCTTTATGCTCACAGATTCACTGTAACCCTCTCTCCAAAGAGATGTATACAGCACAAACATGCATAATCTTTCACCACAAACCCTCCATCTGCTTACATACATACACACTTCAACTATTTAGTCTTATCCAGAGAGACTTACAGGAGCAATTAGGGTTCACTTCTAAAGGTTTTTCACCTGTGTCGGCTCGGGGGTTACTGGCCCAACACACTTAACCGCTAGGCTACTTGCCTCATAAACACACATACTCCTCTCTGTCAGGCATCACAGGAAGTTCACTAAAACCTGGAGGGAGGTATATCCCAGTACAGGCTAGCGATAGCGCCTTAGCACTTAACGACCCAATAGCTTCAGCAAGGGGGGAGACGTTTACAGGCTGATGTAAGCACTGAGTGTGACATACTGCAAGAGGTTTACCCAGCCCATCTGTAATATCAACACACACACACACACACACACACACACACACACAGATACACACACACACAGGCATAAAACTCAAGCACTACAATACGATACTACAGACCCATGAGTTTTATAGAGGGTAATGCATGTTCAATTCCTTGCACTAGCTGTGCCAATAAAGAAAACACAATCAATTACCATTTACTCTGAAATTGCAATCAAATGAATGCACAGTAGTAATTAAAACCCAATAATGTTCCCCCGAGGCGAGGCAGTGCAACGAGAAACGCATAATGGATCTGATCTTCCCTGTAAGAATATTGGCGCCATTCTTCACACCCGAGCACAAATCGATGCTGCCAGTCCTGTGTCTGAGCCCAGTGCCCATTTCCTACTAACTGAAATTACACCAATAGAATCAAGGCTGAGCCGTGTGCTGGTGTCTTTACAGCAGTGTCAAAGCCTGGGAGACTCACAAAGATAATGGTGCCTGCGTCACTCACTCTCCGCTCTCCCAAACAAATCTTTCTAAATGCCTTCCTTTTTCAATGGCCTCAGTATTTTAGTCTTTAGTCACTGCTAAAGACTAGATTTGGTGGAAAACACACATTCATACAGACACAAAACACCCACTCACACAAGCACAAAACACACTCATACAGGCACACACACAAACACAACCTGTGGCTGGTTAATGACCCTCGAGAGGGAAGGCTATTTTGCAGAGGTTTTGTTCTTATGGGTGGAAGAACAGCGGTGCATACAGTATCTTATGACCTCTTACCACCATGCAAACACACACATACTCAAACATACACACACATGCATGTATACCCACAGGGACACAAGAAGAACAAGAACAAGAAGAACAAGAAGACCAGTGTAACTTCACAGCTTCATTCTTTCATTCTTCTCAGTGTAACCTAATTATTTTCAGACACTGTTACACAACATCTGTATATTATGTAAGATCTGCATAAATCGAACATATGCTAATTCTGAAACCAAAACTGTTTCCATTCCTTTTCTATATCAGTGTCTCCATATCCACTAGTCCCCTCCGCTAGACTCAGACTGGAGCTCTAGTCCAGTCTACGTACTCTACAGCTAAATGAATGACCAAACTTCAAAGGCACGTCTGGAAAAACACCACAGACACTATTTAGACTAGTTAGTCGTTTAAAAAGGGAACATTGATGTCAAAACGTACACTCCAATGGTCACCATTTGTCACAGGGACACACTATTAAGGCGTTGAAGGAAATGCACAGTAATAAGGCAAATGTTCGATAGCCTCCCTGATTAGAAAACATATCATACAGAATATCTACAGACACTGTAAAAGCATTTAACCACATCTTGGTGACAATGGTGTGTATGGGGATAATTTCCCTTCGACAACATGAAAAGCCTGTTTTAGCATATATCTGTATTTCTCAGCAACGAGGAGTTGTGACAAACTGTAAGGAATGAATATGAATGTTACATATGAGGCAGGTTGAAAAACAACTAGAAAGGGGCAGAGAGGAGAGGAGAGGAGAGGAGAGGAGAGGAGAGGAGAGGAGAGGAGAGGAGAGGAGAGGAGAGGAGAGGAGAGGAGAGGAGAGGAGAGGAGAGAGGATGGAGGAAAATACATGATTAATTGATTCTCTTCTTCCCACACATTGTGACTACTCTGGGTGAATACATTTCACTGGTGCATTCTGGCTCACCCACACATGTACTGAACACTCTTCCTCTCACACATTCTCTCTCTCTCTCTCTCTCTCTCTCTATATATATATATATATATATACAAAAACATATATATATATATATCTCTTTCTCTCTCACTCTCTCTCTCTGTCTCTCTCTCTCTCTCTCTCTCTCTCTCTCTCTCTCTCTCTCTCTCTCTCTCTCTCTCTCTCTCTGTGTAGATTGATGTCATTATGGGGTATTGTGTGTAGATTGATGTCATTATGGGGTATTGTGGTAGATTGATGTCATTATGGGGTATTGTGTGTAGATTGATGTCATTATGGGGTATTGTGTGTAGATTGATGTCATTATGGGGTATTGTGTGTAGATTGATGTCATTATGGGGTATTGTGTGTAGATTGATGTCATTATGGGGTATTGTGTGTAGATTGTCATTATGGGTTATTGTGTGTAGATTGATGTCATTATGGGGTATTGTTTGTAGATTAGTGTCATTATGGGGTATTGTATGTAGATTGATGTCATTATGGGGTATTGTGTGTAGATTGATGTTATTATGGGGTATTGTGTGTAGATTGATGTCATTATGGGGTATTGTGTGTAAATGTATGTCATTATGGGTTATTGTGTGTAGATTGATGTCATTATGGGTTATTGTGTGTAGATTGATGTCATTATGGGTTATTGTGTGTAGATTGATGTCATTATGGGGTATTGTGTGTAGATTGTCATTATGGGTTATTGTGTGTAGATTGATGTCATTATGGGGTATTGTTTGTAGATTAATGTCATTATGGGGTATTGTATGTAGATTGATGTCATTATGGGGTATTGTGTGTAGATTGATGTCATTATGGGGTATAGTGTGTAGATTGATGTCATTATGGGTTATTGTGTGTAGATTGATGTCATTATGGGGTATTGTGTGTAGATTGATGTCATTATGGGGTAATGTGTGTAGATTGTCATTATGGGTTATTGTGTGTAGATTGATGTTATTATGGGTTATTGTGTGTAGATTGATGTCATTATGGGGTATTGTGTGTAGATTGATGTCATTATGGGGTATTGTATGTAGATTGATGTCATTATGGGGTATTGTATGTAGATTGATGTCATTATGGGGTATTGTGTGTAGATTGATGTCATTATGGGGTATTGTGTGTAGATTGATGTCATTATGGGGTATTGTATGTAGATTGATGTCATTATGGGGTATTGTATGTAGATTGATGTCATTATGGGGTATTGTGTGTAGATTGATGTCATTATGGGGTATTGTGTGTAAATTTATGTCATTATGGGTTATTGTGTGTAGATTTATGTCATTATGGGTTATTGTGTGTAGATTGATGTCATTATGGGTTATTGTGTGTAGATTGATGTCATTATGGGTTATTGTGTGTAGATTGATGTCATTATGGGTTATTGTGTGTAGATTGATGTCATTATGGGGTATTGTGTGTAGATTGATGTCATTATGGGGTATTGTGTGTAGATTGATGTCATTATGGGTTATTGTGTGTAGATTGATGTCATTATGGGGTATTGTTTGTAGATTAATGTCATTATGGGCTATTGTATGTAGATTGATGTCATTATGGGGTATTGTATGTAGATTGATGTCATTATGGGGTATTTGTATGTAGATTGATGTCATTATGGGGTATTGTATGTAGATTGATGTCATTATGGGGTATTGTATGTAGATTGATGTCATTATGGGGTATTGTGTGTAGATTGATGTCATTATGGGTAATTGTGTGTAGATTGTCATTATGGGTTATTGTGTGTAGATTGATGTCATTATGGGTTATTGTGTGTAGATTGATGTCATTATGGGTTAATGTGTGTAGATTGATGTTATTATGGGGTATTGTGTGTAGATTGATGTTATTATGGGTTATTGTGTGTAGATTGATGTCATTATGGGTTATTGTGTGTAGATTGATGTCATTATGGGTTATTGTGTGTAGATTGATGTCATTATGGGTTATTGTGTGTAGATTGATGTTATTATGGAGTATTGTGTGTAGATTGATGTCATTATGGGTTATTGTGTGTAGATTGATGTCATTATGGGGTATTGTGTGTAGATTGATGTCATTATGGGGTATTGTGTGTAGATTGATGTCATAATGGGGTATTGTGGGTAGATTGATGTCATTATGGGGTATTGTGTGTAGATTGATGTCATTATGGGTTATTGTGTGTAGATTGATGTCATTATGGGTTATTGTGTGTAGATTGATGTCATTATGGGTTATTGTGTGTAGATTGATGTCATTATGGGGTATTGTGTGTAGATTGATGTCATTATGGGTTATTGTGTGTAGATTGATGAGGGAAAAAAACATTTGAATCCATTTTAGAATAAGGCTGTAACGTAACAAAATGTGGAAAAAGTCAAGGTGTCTGAATACTTTCCGAATGCACTGTAGAAGGTATTCAAACACACTTTCATGAACCGGCACTTTAACAGGAAGGAACACCACAGCAGCAGCCCTCTGTCCCCTTAGACGAGGCCACATCATCACCTGCGTCTCCACCATGAAACGCTGGCCAGACATTAGCTAAACCCGCCTCCTGTGAAGAGGCAGCACTGAGCAGTCAGCGACACATACATCCTGCTGAATAACAAATCAATTGAATACACTCACTAATTCAGCTCAAATGGAAAACCTTGCCTCCTCCCTGAACCACAACTATCATCACATTTAGAAAGCAGAACACTATGTTGCTGCCGGAGGTGGCTGTATAAGTGTGTAGGGGAATTCAAGACTATAAGTACCAACAGTGTGCTAAATAAAGGTTAAATAAAATACAGTAGGCTATACTTTGTTATCATGGTAAGTAATTTCTGCTTTTAACATTACTACAGGTTGGGATCAAATAAACAAGCATATGAATACAACCTCAAACAAATGAGAGCAAATTAACCGGAACTATTTTCATGTGGTTATGAGTGAGAAGGAGCAGGGAGCAGACTGTTCCCTCCCTCCCTCCCTCCCTCCCTCCCTCCCTCCTTCTCAGTCTCCTCTCTCTTTCTCTGATACTGTATACGTCTCCTGCAAACCCAGATTTTCGTTCAGTAGCACAGTAGCTATGTACAGTACATTCGGAAAGTATTCAGACCCATTTACTTTTTCCACATTTTGTAACGTTACAGCCTTATTCTAAAATGTATTAAAGAAATGTTGTTCCTCATCAATATACCCACAATACCCCATAATGACAAAGCAAAAACAGGTTTTTAGAAATGTTGGCAAATGTATTAAAAATAAAAAACAGAAATACCTTATTTACAGAAGTATTCAGACCCTTTGCTATGAGACTCAAAATTGAGCTCAGGTGCATCCTGTTTCCATTGATCATGCTTGAGATGTTTCTACAACTAGATTGGAGTCCACCTGTGGTAAATTCAATTGATTGGACATGATTTGGAATGGCACACACCTGTCTATATAGTACATATATGGACGAGTGGCATGGACTAAGATACAGTCCTAAGTAAAAGGTACATGACAGCCAGCTTGAAGTTTGCCAAAAGGCACCTAAAGGACTCTCAGACCATGAGAAACAAGATTCTCTGGTCTGATGAAACCAAGATTGAACTCTTTGGCCTGAATGCCAAGAGTTGCATCTGGAGGAAACCTGGCACCATCCCTACAGTGAAGCATGGTGGTGGCAGCATCATGCTGTGGGAATGTTGTTCAGCGGCAGGAACTGGGAGACTAGACCGGATCGAGGGAAAGATGAACGGAGCAAAGTATAGAGAGATCCTTGATGAAAACCTGCTCCAGAGTGCTCAGGACCTCAGACTGTGTGCTTAGGGCGAACGACCCTAAGCACACAGCCAAGACAAGGCAGGAGTGGTTTCGGGACAAGTCTCTGAATGTCCTTGAGTGGCCCAGCCAGAGCCCGGACTTGAACCAGATCAAACATCTCTGGAGAGACCTGAAAATAGCTGTGCAGCAACGCTCCCCATCCAACCTGACAGAGCTTGAAAGGATCTGCAGAGAAGAATGGGAGAAACTCCCCAAATATAGGTGTACCAAGCTTGTAGCGTCATACCCAAGAAGACTCAAGGCTGTAATCGCTGCCAAAGGTGCTTCAACAAAGTCCTGAATAAAGGGTCTGAATACTTATGTAAGTGTGATATTTCCATTTTTAATTCTTTATAAATATTCAAACATTTCAAAAAACATGTGTTAGTTTTGTCATTATGGGGTATTGTGTGTAGATTGTCATTATGGGTTATTGTGTGTAGATTGATGTCATTATGGGGTATTGTGTGTAGATTGATGTCATTATGGGGTATTGTGTGTAGATTGTCATCATGGGGTATTGTGTGTAGATTGTCATTATGGGGTATTGTGTGTAGATTGTCATTATGGGGTATTGTGTGTAGATTGATGTCATTATGGGGTATTGTGTGTAGATTGATGTCATTATGGGGTATTGTGTGTAGATTGATGTCATTATGGGGTATTGTGTGTAGATTGATGTCATTATGGGGTATTGTGTGTAGATTGTCATTATGTGGTATTGTGTGTAGATTGTCATTATGGGGTATTGTGTGTAGATTGTCATTATGGGGTATTGTGTGTAGATTGTCATTATGGGGTATTGTGTGTAGATTGTCATTATGGGGTATTGTGTGTTGATTGATGTCATTATGGGGTATTGTGTGTAGATTGATGTCATTATGGGGTATTGTGTGTAGATTGATGTCATTATGGGGTATTGTGTGTAGATTGTCATTATGGGGTATTGTGTGTAGATTGATGTCATTATGGGGTATTGTGTGTAGATTGTCATTATGTGGTATTGTGTGTAGATTGTCATTATGGGGTATTGTGTGTAGATTGTCATTATGGGGTATTGTGTGTAGATTGTCATTATGGGGTATTGTGTGTAGATTGTCATTATGGGTTATTGTGTGTAGATTGTCATTATGGAGTATTGTGTGTAGATTGTCATTATGGGTTATTGTGTGTAGATTGTCATTATGGGGTATTGTGTGTAGATTGTCATTATGGGGTATTGTGTGTAGATTGTCATTATGGGGTATTGTGTGTAGATTGTCATTATGGGGTATTGTGTGTAGATTGATGTCATTATGGGGTATTGTGTGTAGATTGATGTCATGGGGTATTGTGTGTAGATTGTCATTATGGGGTATTGTGTGTAGATTGTCATTATGGGTTATTGTGTGTAGATTGTCATTATGGGTTATTGTGTGTAGATTGTCATTATGGGGTATTGTGTGTAGATTGATGTCATTATGGGTTATTGTGTGTAGATTGATGTCATTATGGGTTATTGTGTGTAGATTGTCATTATGGGTTATTGTGTGTAGATTGTCATTATGGGGTATTGTGTGTAGATTGTCATTATGGGGTATTGTGTGTAGATTGTCATTATGGGGTATTGTGTGTAGATTGTCATTATGGGGTATTGTGTGTAGATTGTCATTATGGGGTATTGTGTGTAGATTGTCATTATGGGGTATTGTGTGTAGATTGATGTCATTATGGGGTATTGTGTGTAGATTGATGTCATGGGGTATTGTGTGTAGATTGTCATTATGGGGTATTGTGTGTAGATTGATGTCATTATGGGGTATTGTGTGTAGATTGTCATTATGGGTTATTGTGTGTAGATTGTCATTATGGGGTATTGTGTGTAGATTGATGTCATTATGGGTTATTGTGTGTAGATTGTCATTATGGGTTATTGTGTGTAGATTGTCATTATGGGTTATTGTGTGTAGATTGTCATTATGGGGTATTGTGTGTAGATTGATGAGGGGCGAAAAACGATGTAATCCATTTTAGAATCAGGCTGTAACGTAACAAAATGTGGAAAAAGTCTCGGGGTCTGAATATTTTCTGAATGTACTGTAAATAAAAAATAATACAAAGACTCAGACAGTCACCTCATTTTATTCTATGAATCACCGCCACAGGTGAGTTAAATATAGCATCTAGTAAATAGAGTATTTCTGAGAGCTCTTTTATATCCACTAATGCAGGCTAGTTGTATAATAGCATGCGTGGGCACGCAGACAGGCACACCGACAGCCTGTTGAGCCCAGGCAGGATCCATCTTTATTATATTAACTTATATTAAAGCAGCACGTTTTAATTAGAGCCAGTGACGCTCATTTCATTAAAGTCACTCAAAGGGAACTGAGCACGGCCAGAGAACTCTTGTTAACTATTGGGGGGCGGGAGTTTTATTTGTATTATGTCTCTGTTTTCCCTTCAGGCTTCCTCCGCTGTCTCGATACCGGCAGATATGTTTCTACCCTGTGATAATGGTCATTATGATGTATAGTAATAACACACAGGCTTCAAGGTTAGAAAAACTGTACTACGGCCCGTGACTACAGTCTGATCAGACTTATTCATGCGGCTTTTAAAAGTAATGTCCTCGGAGACCGCACACATGGTAAACACTGCATATGTTGGCTCAATCTGACATTACATTTAAATAGCGCATTGTCAACAAGCTGCAATGGGATTGAATCCAGGCCAAGGGCTGTTTATGGCCAAGAAGCCCTGGACCAAGAGAGGAGAATGGATACTAAAGTGGTAATTGATATCTGAAAACTGGAGACTTTTGGAGAGTTTTCATTGGATTATATGAGGTTTAATGTTTTGAGGAAACTTGTTGTTAGCTTTTTTTCCAAGCTTGTCTTCTGACCTCTAGCCAGCAGGCTCACCAAAAGTCGTCTTTCTTTATGACTCTAAGCTTCTTAACTTGGCCATGGTTGCTCTTTTGGGCTGTTAAGTATTTTTCTGTTATGTGAGCATTTCTTCACCTCCATCATTCAGGATGGTTTGTTCCTAGACTATTAACAGACATACAGTGCATTCGGAAAGTATTCAGACCCCTTGACTTTTTCCACATTTTCTTACGCTACAGCCTTATTCTAAAACGGATAAAATAGGGGATTTTTTTGTCATCAATCTACACACAATACCCCATAATGCACTTTACCTCACACATCACCCCTGGTTTGACCATGTGGGCTATCTGTCACTGTGTGTGTGCCTGCTCGTGAACGCTCCCGTCCTCTCATGTTCATCCTTGACATTTTGTGAGGAGATAAAGGGAAAGGGATATTTTTTGGGAAGCAAGGGAACTGAATTATTCATAACTTTGCACATTTAATCAAAGATGTGAAGCCTAGCTGCCAGAGCCGGATATTTCAATGGAGTCCTGTTTATAAATCCTTCAGCTTTTTAATGACACTGAATTATATGAGATATGCCCAATCTAGTTTCCCAGCTTAAATGTAGGTTTTGTCTGTCTAGAAAAAAGTAGATATACTCAACTAGAAAGTGAGGTAAAAGATTTGCAGGTAATATACCTAAATAGAATGGAAGAGAGTCGAAACAACAACTACACTATCTATCTATATCTATATCTATATCTCTCTCTCTCTCTCTCTCTCTCTCTCTCTCTCTCTCTCTCTCTCTCTCTCTCTCTCTCTCTCTCTCTCTCTCTCTCTCTCTCTCTCTCTCTCTCTCTCTCTCTCTCTCTCTCTCTCTCTCTCTCTCTCTCTCTCTCTCTCTCTCTCTCTCTCTCTGTCTCTCTCGCTCTCTCTCTCTCTCTCTCTCTCTCTCTCTCTCTCTCTCTCTCCAGGATGGACACAGTGTGCCATGGCTCCATGCAGCCCACATACTGCATCTGTTTCTTCCAGCTGTTCATGTCACCATAGTAACCCGGACTGCTGCCAGAGCAGCAGCATTCCAGCTCCGTACAGCCGGCCCAGAAGGTCAGACACAGGCAGGGGGGCGGGGACGACGACAAGGCCACCCCAACACACACACATAAACAAACAAACTCCTCCTCTGCCCTCATCACTACCAGTGCACACATCATCTGTACGCCTGTAAACATAGACACACACTCACATTCTCACACACACATTAGCAGGCATACACACTCATTACCCCCCCCCCCACCCCCCCCACCCCCCGCCACCACAAATCATGCTGCCAGCTGGGCCCCCTCATAGCACACCCACACTAGCCACCTGGTGAGTGAGGCATAGCTGGGACACAGATGGTAAACAACTGGAGACACCTGTTTGGAAACGTCATTATGGTGGGAGCTCAGTATTCCACATACACCGGGATGGTGATGTAGCATTGACTTTGCACTGCAAATGGGTGTGTGGCTGTGCCAGAAAGTAGCAGGGAGGAATGAAGGAGCAGTGGTGTAAAGTACTTAAGTAAAAATACTTTAAAGTACTTCAGTAGTTTTTTTGTGGTATCTGTACTTTACTTCACTATTTATATTTTTGACAACTTTGACTTTGACTTTTACTCCATGCATTTTCCCTGACACCCAAAAGTATTCATTACATTGTTAATGCTTAGCAGCACAGGAAATGGCCTAAATCACACTCTTATCAGGAGAACATCCCTGCTCATCTACTGCCTCTGATCTGGAGGACTCACTAAACACACATGCTTTGTTTGTAAATTATGTCAGAGTGTTGGGAGTGTTCCCCTGGCGATCCTTAAATTTAAAAAACAAGAAAATGGTGCCGTCTGGTTTGTTTAACATAAGGAATTTTTAATTATTTATACTTTTACTTTTGATACTTAAGTATATTTGAGCAAATACATTTACTTTTGATACTTAAGTATATTTAAAACCAAATACTTTTAGACTTTTACTCAAGTAGGATTTTACTGGGTGACTTTCATTTTTACTCAAGTCATTTTCTGTTAAGGTATCTTTACACCACTGGAAGGAAGCAATATTTCTGGGAGGTAGTTCTTAATGATTGTGAGGTTAGGAAAGATGCAAGAGATCTGTTGCAAGCTGGCTGTACCAGGCAGAGCAGGAGAGGTTAGCCCTGCTTTGCTCTCTCTCTCTCTGTGTGTGTCTGGTGACTTTCTCTCAGACAGGGACTCTTCCACTGACCATACATTGTAGTCAGGGAGACTCCCACTACCTCAACTGAGCAACAGAGGACAAACAACACCTGGCTCATTGAGAACACACACACACACACACAGAATAAGGTTGGGGAGACTTACTGATGTGTACAGGAAGCCCTCGCTGTTCATGGCCAGGTAGAGCTTGGTCTGAACTCCCTGAATGGCCACCACTCGAAGCCCCACTGGAATGAGGTTGAATATGGCTGGGGAGGAGAAATAAAGAGTTACTCACAATACTGTCAACAAATGGAGGGAAAAAACCCACGTCTAATAACTAGAGAAGAAGAGAGTACCCGTACTGTATATCCACCCGTAAAGAGCATTTAGTGAAGCCATGTCTCAGTCTGAGTTTTCCATCTAGGGTGAATAAACCCCACCAGGTAACACAGGGTCCTGGTCACAGGAGCAGAGCTAATCAAGTAGAGAACAATACAATGAGCTAAGACTTCTGTCCCCGCTATACCAGCCAACCACATCCTTTCACTGTTACCCCAGTCCCCTCCACCCTCGCTGAACTAAAGCAAACAGAGGCAGTGGCTCTTTTTCTCAAAGTTAAGCTGTTATTGTAACTACTGCCATTATGTGCTGTTGTAACTAGGGGCGGCAGGTAGTCTAGTGGTTAGGGCGTTGGGCCAGTAACTGAAAGGTTGCTATATTATTGTAAATAATAATATGTTCCTAACTATTTAAACAAATAACTGTAAAGTGGTTATTGTTACTGCTGTTATGTACTATTGTAAATGTAAAGCTGTTATTGTAACTACTGCCATTATGTATTATTGTAACTGTAAAGCTGTTATTGTAACTACTGCCGTTATGTCTTATTGTAACTGTGAAGCTGTTATTGTAACTACTGCCGTTATGTCCTATTGTAACTGTAATAAGACATAACAGTGGCTTTGCTGCTGTGTCCTGCCCCCTCCTCTTCTGTCCTGCCCCCTCCTCTTCTGTCTTGGCTGGCACTAAATGTGCACAGTGCTAGGATGCCAGAAACCTGTCATTATGGAGCAGATAGGATGCCAGAAACCTGTCTATATGGAGCTGATAGGATGCCTGTCATTATGGAGCAGATAGGATGCCAGCAACCTGTCATTATGGAGCAGATAGGATGCCAGAAACCTGTCTATATGGAGCTGATAGGATGCCTGTCATTATGGAGCAGATAGGATGCCAGCAACCTGTCATTATGGAGCAGATAGGATGCCAGAAACCTGTCTATATGGAGCTGATAGGATGCCTGTCATTATGGAGCAGATAGGATGCCAGCAACCTGTCATTATGGAGCCGATAGGATGCCAGCAACCTGTCTATATGGAGCAGATAGGATGCCAGCAACCTGTCATTATGGAGCAGATAGGATGCCAGGAACCTGTCTATATGGAGCTGATAGGATGCCTGTCATTATGGAGCAGATAGGATGCCAGCAACCTGTCATTATGGAGCAGATAGGATGCCAGAAACCTGTCTATATGGAGCTGATAGGATGCCTGTCATTATAGAGCAGATAGAATGCCAGCAACCTGTCATTATGGAGCAGATAGGATGCCAGAAACCTGTCTATATGGAGCAGATAGGATGCCAGCAACCTGTCTATATGGAGCTGATAGGATGCCTGTCATTATGGAGCAGATAGGATGCCAGCAACCTGTCATTATGGAGCAGATAGGATGCCAGCAACCTGTCTATATGGAGCTGATAGGATGCCAGCAACCTGTCTATATGGAGCTGATAGGATGCCAGCAACCTGTCTATATGGAGCAGATAGGATGCCAGCAACCTGTCTATATGGAGCTGATAGGATGCCAGCACCCTGTCTATATGGAGCTGATAGGATGCCAGCAACCTGTCTATATGGGGCTGATAGGATAACAGCAACCTGTCTATACGGAGCTGATAGGATGCCAGCAACCTGTCATTATGGAGCAGATAGGATGCCAGCAACCTGTCTATATGGAGCTGAAAGGATAACAGCAACCTGTCTATACGGAGCTGATAGGATGCCAGCAACCTGTCATTATGGAGCTGATAGGATGCCAGCAACCTGTCATTATGGAGCTGATAGGATGCCAGCAACCTGTCATTATGGAGCTGATAGGAAGAGGTGAAGAGACAAAGCTCTCTCTCTTTAACATCAGCATTGATATGAGTTTGTCATCAGCACTGGTCATCTGCTTCTCTGTTTTACTCTTTGTTTACTGACAGGGTCAAGGACTTAGGTGCTAGGAACAACCTCTCTACATAACTACTTCCTCCCTGCAGAGAGGAAGCCCATATAAGCAGTCCAGCTGTGATGGACTCTCTCCCCTGACCTTAACACTAAGACAGCCTCTGTGTCTTCCCAGGCTTCCATGGTAGAGAGGAGAGGAGTAGGGATTTCATCAAGTTAACAGCTACTACAACCCACTGTAGAAGCAGTAGTGCAGAATGATGCCGTAAATACACCCTCAGCTCTCCTGTCCTCCTGTCCTCCTCCCTTCCCTCTTCTCTTCCGCTGCAGACCTGGGCTGATCCCAGTCCCCCAGGAGCCCTCCACCCTGATCCACATCTTCTGCCTTGTACACAGATAACCGATCTGGGATCAGCTAGGTACACCATATACACAAACGTATGTGGACACCCTTTCAAATCAGTGGATTTGTCTATTTCAGCCACACTAGGGTTGAATATTTTCCCGTATTTGACATATGTTCCATCCCGAGAATAAATCACTTTTCTCCCTGGTAAACTGGTATTTCTCCCCAAAACCGGAAGTGTCATTCAAAAGCATTATAAAGCATATAAATATGTCTGGATTTGATTAGAGCTTTGATTAAAAATTCGAGCCTGATGCAACCTGAGCCTGATGAGCCATACATTAAATACATTTTATGAGCCCTATATTAAAGACATTTAATGAGCCCAAACCCAAAAAAGCCCAAGTGATTGTGCCGTTATCCAATACATATATGATATAGGCTACTGCACATCACGCGCGACAGAAAAACATAACAGCCCATAGATGTAGCTAGCTATATGCTCTCTTGGGTAAATACATTAAACTAGCTCCAGTAGACTAATCTTTTTTGAGTTGTATTACTGTACTGTATTGTATTATACCGTATTACTGTACTGCATTGTATTGTACTGTATTGATGTATTGTATTGTATTATACTGTATTTCTGCAATGTTTTGTATTATACTTTATTACTGTACTGTATTGTATTATACTGTATTATATAAACTGTATTGTATTGCACTGTATTACTGTACTGTATTGTATTATACTGTATTGTATATACTGTATTGTATTATACCGTAATACTGTACAGTACTGTATTATACCGTATTATATATACTGTATTGTAAATACTGTATTCCTGCACTGTATTTAAATGTATTATTGTACTGTATTGTATCATGCAGTATTACTGTACTGTATTATACTGTATTGTATGAACTGTATTACTTTACTGTATTGTATTATATTGTATTGTATTTTACTGTATTGTATTAACTGTATTACTGTACTGTACTGTATTGTATGAACTGTATTATTGTACTGTATTTACTACTGTACTGTATCATACTGGATTACATGGACTGGAATTACACACATCATTCAAACCATGATAAAGCAGAAGAGAACATGCGATTCTGGTGCAGCACATGCAGCCTGCAAAGTTACAAGAATAGGCTAGCGAATTAGATTTTAATTTTGAAATATAATAGGGCCTATTTGTATAATTAGTATACTGAGGCATATAAACCTTCCATAATATTTCCCCTAATGTTATTAGCCTGTTTTTGTTGTCCTTATATTCATCATTCAAATCACATCCTTGAATAATATAGGGCTAGAATAAGATGCAGAAGGCCTTCACTTCCCTTCACCAATATTGAATGGTTATGGGTCTGAATAAATAACTGCTATAGTCTACCGGCATGGAATGTTCACTCTTCTTTCAAACTACCCGTGAGTTCTATTGGCTGCTGTATTTAACATTCAGCAAACAAGAACTTGTGTCCCTCTTCGAATAGTCTATAGGTACAAGACATTATTTTAAAAAACTTTTCTAGTCTAACTTTTGCCGCATAGGACATGAAGAGCTAAAGAGCGTGTCCAACGGAGAGAGGCCAACGGAGAGAGGCCAACGGAGAGAGGCCAACGGAGAGAGGCCAACGGAGAGAGGCCAACGGAGCACAGGTGCGTGCGTATTGCACAAGAGACAGAGGCAATAAGTTAGAAGCTTATTATGCATAACCCATCACTAGTTCTCTAAATATAAGGCTAATACTGCATTGAATGTATTACCTAAAAGAGGCATGCTAGGACATCTAGGGTTATATATCAATCTAGACCCTGATTTACAGCACCGATATTCAAGTGATGTTTTAAACTCTGCAGCAGCAATTAAAAAATATATATAGTATATCTTTACAATTAAGAAATAAGGTGACGCCCGAACGACAGATGGAGATGGATATATTACATTCACATTCAGTGTTTATATTACTTTAGCATAAACTATGCTGCAGCAAATGCAGGCCTACCTGTCACAGGGAACAAAGTAACCATGACAAGATGATCGGTCTACATGGTTTGTGAACTACACTCCATACTCCATCATGCAGAGGCCTTAGAGAAGCCAGATTTAGACATTACATATGATTTAACAGTTCCATTTCACGCCATGCTGTTCATATAATTAATGTATTTTAATTTACCGGTCTCTCGCAGTTATTTATCCTGGGAAAATGGAGTGGTTTTGGGCTGTAAATACCGGTACATCTCGGTAACTGGGTTCCCGCCATTCAGCCGGAGTGCTGTAAAGCTCGCCACCATTGGGCTCTGGAGCAGTGGAAACGCATTCTCTGTAGTGATGAATCATGCTTCAGTATCTGTCAGTCCGACGGACAAATCTGGGTTTGGTGGATGCCAGCAGAACGCTACCTGCCCCAATGCAATGGTCTGGAGCAGATTTTCATGGTTCAGACAAGGCCAGGTGGACCTAAACTCACTGATGTGAGTGTGGAAGGAAATACTTTGTGGGTCATGTTTGTCTGTTTTTTTCTTTGTTGATGTAGCTAAAGTGTTTTGTTGTTGAAAGTATCAGTGTGGGAATAGACAGGATTCCACTTCCATATTTCTGCTACTGCTCATCCTGCCCAACTCTCTCTCTCTCTCTCTCTCTCTCCGTCTCCTTCACTCTCTCCGTCTATTCCTGCTGCAGTTCATCTGACTACATGGATCTATCCGCTTCATATTTTTCTCTCTCCCCTCTCTCTCCTTCTCTCTCTCTTTGTCTGTTCGCTGCGTGCTGAGACCCACACACAGACACAGCTGCGGTAAACTTCATTTCAGAGGGATTACCAGCCAATCGGCCGCCTGGGATTTTCGAGAGGGGAAACTCAATTACTTGTATCTCACAGAACACCTGAGGTTCAACATGAACATAACAGTAAGACACATGGCCGGTCCTGATAAGAGACTAACAACAGGACGTTCAACACGTAACTACGTCTTATTGTATTGTTCTACTTCAAACTCTCAGTTTCTGTACTGTACTGTCTGAGAACCATTCATATAGGAGACAATTATGAAGGAACAAAAAGCAGAGCTCAGATCATCAGCATTAACATTCCTGCTCAACATACAGAGAGACAGGAAGGACAAATTACCACAGATCTACCCAACGACCAAGGTTTCGCCTCCCAACCCCAAGGCATTGATTAGCCAATTAGATCAATGTGTGTGAATCTTGGCAGAAGGGCATTACCTGATTGAGCAGTGTTATGACAGCGAGGAGAACGGGGTGGGTGAATCGCCTTTGAGAATGTCTGGAATAGGTGCTCCTTCTTGGGAGACTTGGAAATGAATTAGTATGCGCTGGACGATATTTTGCATAAGGGTTCAGAATGTAGAAAAAAAACTTGTTTTAATATTAAAAGGATTTATTGGATTCAATGCTTGATTTCCATTTGCCTCTCTAATGAAGGCTGCCTGATTTAAAATACTGCTTTAAAAGTTAATAATATCCTCCTGATATCTCAAATAATTCCATGCCCCAAAAATGACCTGCCCAGCTAGAGCAAAAGTTGGGCTGCTCTGGATTTGGTAAACAAAACAAAAAGAAAACATAGATGAACACTGCTGTATATTCATGAGTGCTACCTCAGCAATGTCAAAATGCTTTTTTGTGTGTGTGTGCGTTTGAATTTGAGTAGCTCCTCTCCCACCATCACAAGACACCATAGCTCGGAGGACTGCGCTCCCGTCACCATGGAGACAAGAGTACCCATCGCCTAACAACGCTATTTTTGGACCGGTGCAAACAGCTTCACTTTTCTCCTCTTCTTATTCAGCTAGCTCTGTTTCCAAATGGAAATGTTTTGGTTGGGAAAAGCAGGCCAATTGTTACATGACGTATCTCAATGGGACTGTAACTGTTAACGGCTCTATCTAACCAGCACTAGGATGAATGAGTAAGAGGTGTGGTTGGTGTGTGTTGTGTTCATTCTATCTTCAGTAAGCACGCTCACTCCCCTCAGTGTTATTCATATCTCCCGCCCCCCGCTCCTCCCCGGCAACATAATAAAACCAGACAATTACGGAGTCTGTTATTGCTCCGGCTGACTCCGGCTGACACGCAGGCTGCCCAGAATGGCTGTTCATTTGTGTGATAGAAGTGTCATCTGGCTCGAGTGACTATAGTCAAGGCCTAATTTACACTCTCCCAGAATACCACGTTTGTTTAGTGTCTGTGTCATGGTGATGCAAGCAGCAGCTATTACGTCAGTGCCCTGACGACGAACACACACAGCGCCATGAGGCACTTCCGAGTCGCGCCAACGCTGGAAGGGAAAAGCGCTCTGGGACTGATAATAGTCTACATACCATTCTAGTAGAGGTCTAATGACAGGGTAGGACTGTTGTTCCTATAGCAACATCAGTCAATGACCTCTTAATGTGGTGTTTTTACCAAGGAGCGTCATAACACCTTACAACATTATATGACATCCAACACTGTTGCCAGCAACTACAAAGCAGGAAACAGCTGTCAGTCAATAGTCACTGTGCGGCGATCAGGATGAGTGTATCTCTAACAGCCTGGGACTCTCCATGTGCAGAGGCCCTCAAACATCCACCAGTCTGTACACCTATCTAATATCTATCTATCCACATCTATTGGATTGTGTTTGGGCCTGGTGTTGCTTTGCTATCAATCTCTACTTTAATCTGCCCATTGAAGAACATAGCATCCTGACCAGTGGGAGTACATAATACTGTGTGGATTACAGAAAGCCTGGTGTTACTAAGGTCAATGACAGATTAAAAAAGCCAATCAGCCACTGTACTGATCTCCCTAAACACAATCAAATGCTCCACATCATTGCTTTAAACCATGTCCTATTCTATTGTGTGCTTCACACATCTCAAAGGCTTTGGGAAATCTGAAGAAGGGATAATATGTGATTCTAATTCCGATGGAAGGATACAAAAAGACGGAACCATATACACTGAGTGTACAAAACATTAGGAACCCTCCCTCCCTTTTCCCCTCAGAACAGATTCAATTTGTCCGGGCATGGACATAAAAGGTGTCGAAAGCGTTCCACAGGGATGCTGGTCCATGTTGACACCAATGCCACAGTTGTGTCAAGTCAGCTGGTTGTGCTTTGGGTGATGGACCAGGACCATTCTTGATACACACTGGAATTTGTTTAGTGTGAAAAACCTAGAAGCGTTGCAGTCCTTGAGCCTGGCACCTACTACCATACTGTTCAAAGGCACTTAAATATCTTGTCTTGCCCATTCACCCTCTGAATGGCACACAGACACAATCCATGTCTCAATTTTCTCAAAGCTTAACAATCCTTATTTAACTTGTCTCCTCCCCTTGACCTATAAGGGATCATAGCTTTCACCAGGTCAGTCTATGTCATGGAAAAAGTTCCTAATGTTTTGTACACTCAGTGTAAGTCTATCTGTATGAGTGAGTGAGGAGACACGCATGTGTAGCAGGGGAGAGATCTCATATGTGATCTCAGCAACAACTTAGTACAGTATGCAGAACGCACAGATCAAAGCTGTGCTTCTTCTTTGAAACGGAATCAGACAGGAAATGTTTATTTGACGTTACTGTAGCAATACACTGTTTACTGTGTTGATGCACAGTTACTGAGGACCGGGTTTATGAACAGGGAAAATATGATGGTTTGGAATCAGCATGGAGTAGATGGTCTAGGTTGTTGGATTAGGTAGTATTCATTAGACACCCAACGGAAGAAAACTGTCTGAAAAAAGAAGGGACTACCTGATCTTGTCCAATAACAAATGCTAGTTTTCCTTTTCCGTTGCAAAATGGTATGCTGTAATGCAGGGGTTCCCAAACGTTTTGGGTCCGGAGACCCCTTTTGTTCATCAGGGACGCCCTCAAAATCACAACTCGGACTTTAGAGTGAGATAAAAATAACATACAAGGAGTTTTATTATGACCGCTGTAGCACAAGAAGTATTGAGTTAAAAACTGGATCAATTGAGTACTGTGGATTCCTGTGAGCCTCCCAGCCCCTGTTGTGCATCTAAGGGTAGCCTATATTGTAGATTACAAATATTGTATTGTATTGCACCCTCTAAACTTGTTCTACCGACCCCTTGGCCAAAATCGTTTAATCTGTTGTTGCTAGAAATATAATTCCCAGTTTGGGAACCACTACCCTAATGAATATGCCCCTGGTGCCAGCCGAGCAGAGCAGACTTACTGTAGCCATTGTCCTCCTCCTTCGTCCCGTCGATGGTGCCATCTGCTTGCAGCTGCAGGTGGAAGCCCTGTCGACTGTACAGCTTCGTCACGATCCCCTTCAACTGGGGTTCTGAGGAGAGGGGAAGAGAAGGAGGAGGGAGAAGAGGGGGAGTGTGAGATTGGAGACAGGCTCTGATCCTGCATCAAGGCTTGTCTCATTCCTGGAGAAAGATGAAGTTGCATCAAGATGCTGATGTAAGTTCTATAATCAAGACGCTGATTTCAGTTCCGATTTGTGCCCCCTCTTCAAATGGATTGTGGTAGGCTGAGATGGTACTAGACTGATGATACCACACAGGAGCCTTGTTCACCCATCCACCAGCCATGTATTTTTACTGCTCTAATTATGTTGGTAACCAGTTTATAATAGCAATAAGGCACCTCTGGGGTTTGTGGTATATGGCCAATATACCACGGCTAAGGGCTGTATCCAGGCTCGCCACGTTGCATTGAGCCTAAGAACAGCCCTTAGACGTGGTGTATTGGCCTTAGACCATACCCCCTCGGGCCTTATTGCTTAAGTAACTAACCAGTCCCCCAGTCTTGCTCCCAATAGGCCCAGCATAGCCACGTTCTCAGCCCACCAAAGGCTCAAGAGACCAGTGCAAACTCATCTCTGCTGACGTCTAGAAGATCAAGCCATGGATACCGGCGTATGAGCAAACAGTTCCTATCTCTACCACACACAGGAACAGGGCAGGACTAGGGAGACTAGAATGGAAGTCTGGGTTTATTCCAGAGGGAGAGGATTAATGTGTTTGAGAGTAAGAGTGGGAGTAAATATTTGTTATGCCTTGTTTAGTGTATAGTGTGAAAATAAAATCTGTCCATCACTATATATGCCATCCAAAGAAATGTTATTGGAGAACTAATTTGAGTTCACTCTTAAAAAGTACAAACTCTGCTAGCCAATGGATTAGCAAAGTCAGTAGTTCAAACTCCTTCTGAAGAGGTTTTAGATGGGAAGGCGGTGGCCTATATCTTATATAAAGAAAATACTTGAAAAACCTGGAACTGGAAGTGTCTAAGTGTCAGGAAACTTGACATTTTGGTGTGCAATGTTCCACTAAGAGCTGTCCTTTACCATGGTTTACCACACCTTTCATCCTCTCTTTCATCTATCTGCCTTACCTTTCAATACTGCCATTTCTACCCACACAAAGGTTACCGCCTGGCCAGTACACATGCTTTGGCTCCCTACTATTGGAACCTTTTAAAACCAATACATCAAGAGGCTGACCTCTTTACAAAAGCAGCGATTTTTGCCAAAATGTCAGTCCACTATTCATAAATAATATGAGTGTGGTGCTGTTCATGTAAGAAGCCATAATGAGCAAGTGCATTGAATAGATATGGGGATTGGAGGAGGAAATTGTTTGGAAGACTTCTTTATTTGTACATTCCCATGCTACCTTCAAAACACACATCAGAGGGTAATAGCTGGTATCATGGTGTGTGTCCAGTTCTGATGGAACACTGCAGGGTAGCTTAGCCCCAGCTCCCGGAGCAACGCACCCCCCAATCTCCTCCACTCCACTCCCACCTGCATAATGCACTTACAAAACAGCCTGAAACAGCCTGTGAACTTGATGGGAGAGGAATTAACAGGAGCTCATTCAGGTCTGAAAGCACAGGGCTGAGTCACGCTCAGCAAACCTCAGTGGTGCTCATTAACCAAGGGCCAAGGCTCATGTTGCTTTGTAAACATCACAGAGAACCAGCCATAATGTAGTGCTGGGATGTAGCACAGCTAATGGTCAAAAGCTAGGTGTGATATGTTTTATGACTGCTGCAAGATGAATTGCCTCTCTGAGGACATTAAAGTTTTCTGAATCTGAAAAGCTGGTCTGTTGGACTCTATACTCTATACGGTGCGGGTTGTGGGTGTCTGGTTCTGGTTGTAGATGTGGTTCTGTCTGGGCGCAATAAGATGCAGTGGAGACTAAGCCTTCACTAACTAGTACATGAATCGCACCTTGGCGGAATATACTGCATGGGCCATTCAGGAACTGAGAGCTCTCTTGGGATGCCTTATGAGTTTTCTGTTAGAGCACTGCTCTGAAGCACAGACAGCGGACTATACTGCACTGTACAGGAAACGTCCCTGGACGTTTTTGCTGGTTACATGTACCAGATGTGTTAAACTTCACTAAGGGTGTTTGAAATATTCTTCAGAAAAGTCTAAATATCCTTCTTCATTTTCTACAGTTGGTGAAATGACACAAAACTATTAAAATGCTTGGGTGCCTGCTTTACATCCTGTGTCCCATTATAGTACTTCAAAGCGATATATCTGCATAGAGGCTTTTTGAAGCTTGCTCGTTGTGTATGCAGACAACATACATAAGCATGACAATGATATTTAAAGACCACAGTGGGCCTGTGTTGTTCTCTATCCTGTTAAGCTGTCTCTATTGTCCTGGTTCACCTGGGATTACATGAGCAGACATTGAGGGATGAAGCACCAATATAATACATCCCTTAGGTAGTTATTAAGTACAGTCTGAAATGTCATAGGTCATAGGTCGCCCTTTTGTGCATGAATCATTTATTCATTTGACCGTTTTTTCCTATACTTATATAGCCACTTTGGTTGTCCGGTGCCCCTGATATTTGGTACACAGAGCAGAGTTGGTGAAAGTCATGAGTCAACAGAATAAATGGAAACAGAAATCAAACATGAATTGTGAATTAGCTACAGCCAAAACAGACCTGGACGCCTCCGTCTCCTCTTCTTGGAGCCAAAGAGCTTGACCCGAGAGAACATAGACAGCCGGCTCGGTTTCTCGCATGGCTTCGTCTTGTTCGGGCTGCTAACGCAGCGGCAGGCATTAGATTTCTCCCGCTCCCTCGCCTGCCTTTTCTGCCGAATAAGGGAGCTGGCTAACGCTGCAGCCATGGCCAGTTTGACGGTTTTCCGGAGAAAACTTCCAGACTATGAAAAATGTTCTCCTCTACCTCTTCCTCCCAAGCCCAATATGTTTTATTGAAAATCTTTCTCAAGGAGCAGTGGTCATCCAAAGAGTCATCAAATGCAAAGCGCAGTCATTGCTGGTTAATTGTGAAATAAATATACTAAATTCAATATGCAGTCTGCGTAAAAAAGTACCTCCACTCCTCTTCAAAATGATGCCAATTAAATGTTCTGTAAGTTGATAATTGTTCTGATGGTTTTGTTGGGCGTAGCTCGATAACAGTGCATCTTATCTCCGGAAAGAAAAAGCAGTCCTCAACAAAACATGATGAGACACATGTTCCACTCTTGTGCAGCACAAATAGTGTCATTTCCTCAGCATCATAACTAACGCGCAGCTGTTTCCCTAAAAGCCGTTTTGCACCATCCCACAAAAGAAGGACCATGCACATAAAGAGTGGCGCAGAGGAAAGTGGTTGTGGACGGGGCTCAATGCGCAGCCAGAAAAACACCTGTTAGAGAACGCAGAGAGAACGTTTCCAATGCTGGTGTTTTTCCCTTTATCTTTTTGGTCGTTGATATCCCTCGTCACGGGCAAAGTGCTGCTAGTACAGTGCATGGACTAAACCGGTTTAGTAGATAGAGCGACATGTGAGGAGAGAGAGACTGATTATTATAGAGATTCAGTTAGTTTTCCCTCTCTTGTTAAAACCAGGCGACATATGCAATAAAGCGCTTCATTCAAAACACACTATCAGACCGCAGTGCATATTGCACAGTCTCAGCTATGCTGCTGCGCTCCGAGGGAGCATTCCATCTAGGCGCAGAACTAGCGCGGGGGGAACCGGGAGGGGGAGTGGCGGTGTAGGGGAGCAGGAGAATATTCTGGTACCCTCTCGCTCTGTCCCTTCAATTATTCAATGCCGATTCAATGAGTATGCCTTTGAGGCATAACCATTAGGCATACGAAAGATTCATCCAAAAAGTTGGGGATGAAATTGCTCAAAAAGCGTAACACTCGCAGTAGACCCGTAGCCTACACTAATGAATATACAACACATATTCCTTATCATGCACTGTCAATATCCAATTAGCAATGGTCCCTGCAGTAATTTTAGCACGTTTAATGATGTGTGTGAGATAAGCAAGGCGACCTGCATTCCCAAGCTCCACTGCAGTACCCTGGACAGCAACACTGCCTTGAGATTTTGCCCACCCCCATCTGCTTCACTGCATACACCCAAACAAACGTGACCGTAGTGCTCAAGTGCGAGGCACAATGACCAATGACTCGGGACTGTGGGCAAAGCCCTGACAGTCGAAGATGGATTGGGCTACCTCTGTCACCTGAAGAAAAACTCTGAAAGCAGCCACTGGCATAAAACAACACAGGGTGATAGAATAAATGAGTCTCGGACTGAAACTGAGCCATCATCAATATTCCACATCCTGTCTGTCTGTCTGTCTGTCTGTCTGTCCCTAGAGAAGGGTGAGGAGATGAGCATGTGGCGACAACAGGAAGCTCGCGCCCACATTTTTTACCAGCGTGTTGCCATGGCAGCCTGGCCTTTGCCTTAAACCAAGGAATTCCTTGCCTTGCACTGACGGTTAGGTCAAAAACATACTTTATACTTATTGTGATCTTCAAACTTCAAACATGTTTTTTTAAATCAGTTATTTACGACAAAACAATATGAGGATGTTGATGATAATGATGATAAAAATACGTTTGGAACATCTTCAAAATGTAACGTTTGAGAAACATGGAGGAACGTCTAATTCTGACGTGAGACTGAGAGCTGGTAGTGCATGAGAGCAAACAGCGCACGCGGCCGTAAAAACATCGATGTCAAGCAACTCAGTGATTGTGAGCAAACTCCCTCACGACAAGACAGGAGTCATATCCTGCTATTGCACCAACTGCTAGATCGTATGTAAGGAGACAGCACCCCCTCACTGACAAGGCTACTTTCAATAACTCCCTGAAGAAGCAGCAGTAGCTATACTTCCTATTCCTCCCTCTAAACCCTCTCTGTTTCCTCTCTGTGCGTCAAATGGGAATCAAAGCCTCCACAATGGCGCCACCTACAGTCCAGATCTGAAGCTGCCGTGCAGAAACTTTACATAGCTCAATAGTGCTGTACACTAGTAGACTAATGCATACACTGCCTCACACGGGACATTGTCACAAAGAAAACCCGTAACAAACCTGTTACGATCAACTACAAATAAATAAACTATTTTCCAATCATGTTAACAATCCATATATAACAGTCGTAGTGAAAAGACAATATTAAAATCAGGTTTCTGAAAAGCCTAAATATTTGACCAGAAAGTTAGGTAGGTAATACTTTGTCAAACTTCATCATCCAATAACATCAACCTGTGTGATCTGTTGTAAATATGTCATCATTCAACGTACAGTACATATCGTTTAACATATTACCGTTATGTTTGTTACAATGTTTATGCACCAATATGCAAAATGTCGAATTCTATCCATCAACTTCAGCAAGTTGTATACAAAGCAAACTACAAATCAACTGAATATAATAAACGTTCGACTTCCGTACTAGTTACAGCGCACTTCTATCGCTGAGGTCATCTTTACTTCAGCACCATGGATAGCTCCGGCAAGAGGTCGTGCGCCTCTGCCACTCCACAGTGCTCAACGGTAAAATAAATAATAATAAAACATATATATAGATATATAACCTCTTCCGCCAAAGATAATGCAACAATACACAAAGTAAATAGGATATTATTTTAATCGAAATATAAGAATATCCAATGTGTATCAGAAAGTAGGCTATATCTCCAGAAGCCAAACAAACTGAAAGAAAATGTGCCAAAACACTAAAGAGCAGCCTACCTGACGCAGATTTTCTCAAGGGAAAAGTCTTGCTTCTATGCATAACTGAAGCCAAGAAAGGTGTCTTCAATATGAGCAAACAGTCGTCGTATCTTGGAATGAAAGCAAGAAGATGCTACGAAAGTTTAAACCATAGTATTCAAAGAACTGTCATAGGCGTTGACGGGGAAAGCGTAGAGGCGTGGCCTGCAGCAGATGCAGAAGGTCATTAACGGGCGAGCATTAGTGAGATGCCATTATGACTTTCTAAAATGCTCATTAAAGATGCATTTGGAGGTCTTGTTGATCTGGAGTGTAGTCACTAAACTGCTGTGCTCTCTGGGTCAGAAATTAAGAAAAGTGATTGAAAATGCTCGCTGAGATACTTCCTGCCTAGAGCAGAGAATAGTTTCCTCTCATATTACAAAGAAATGGATGGAAAACGATCCTTTAATGTGCCGGGTAAACCGGTTAGGCAAGCTCTGTCCACTTTCCACTGAAATGCATTGACGTACATCAACGGAAGATGACAATAGGGATTGGCAGATGTTTTTTTTTTTTTACATGGGAGCTCTGTTTTTATGGACACTTAAGAGGGATTTTTTAACAAACTGGTACAGTATTAACATTGGCCTTACACATTGTACATGGCTTTATCACATAAACTGCCATAGCCAAAAGGCAACCAAACACAGAAGATCATCGAATCCGGCCAACTTGAAGACATGATTATAGCGTTATAATAGTCTACAACAATCTTCCATGTCTAATCAGATATACAAGTCAGATATAAAAGACGAAATATAGTTTACTAAACTTTACTTGGAGCTCAGTTCAATCCGCATAGCTGAAGTTCAGCTTCAAAGCGTGATTGAATATTAATAAGGCAATGCTCCCGCTTTAGAGGAGTATTTCAGTCGGAAATACATTACATTTCTATCGCCGAATCTGTAATGGTCTATATATGAAGGCCTGGCGCGTGGTAAATGTGGTGCTCTCGTATAATGTATTGTACTGTAGTCCTTAGAGGCACAGGCAGACCCTAGCCAGCTTTAAACTCTAGATGGCGCAAGTGAATAGACTTCGATTGGTGGAGAACAAGCCATCGCGGATGCCAACAGACTGTGCTTTAAAAAAGAGCCTTAGTTGAAGCCTTGAATATTACGACCCCCTCAAAGTAATGCAAAGGATATATATACTAGTAACTACATATCATGAGAGAAGAAACATTACAAAGAGATATTTGTACATAAAAGAGTCAATAGGTCATTATATTGATCCGCAACGGAAGTGGATGCATTCGTTTTCTCATCTAATGTCGTAAGCCGGAATGCATCAAAGCTGATGATGGACTCAGGGGACTACGGTCCTTAAATAGATGGGAGTGATCAGGACCCTCTCTATGCTACACTTAATTCACCTCATAAATATGTATGCATGTAGTATGTATGTACAGTGCCTTCAGAACATACTCATACTCCTTGACTTATTCCACATTTTGTTGTTACATCTTGAATTCAAAATGTATTCAATTATTTTTTCCTTACCCATCTTGCACACAATATACCCCAAAATGAAAAAATGAAAACATGTCTTCAGAAACGTTATCAAATGTATTGAAAATGAAATACAGAAATATTAAATTTACATAATTATTCACACCCCTGCATCAATACATGTTAGAATCACTTTTGGCAGTGATTACAGCGGTGACTCTTTCTGGGTGAGTCTCGAAGAGCTTTGCACACCTGCATTGTACAATATTTTCACTTATTCTTTTCATTATTTTTCAAGCTCTGTCAAGTTGGTTGTTGATCATTGCTAGACGACCATTTTCAAGTTTTGACATAGATTTTCAAGCCGAGTTTAAGTCAAAACTGTAACTAGGCCACTCAGGAACATTCAATGTCATCTTGGTAAGCACCGCCAGTGTATATTTGGTCTTGTGTTTTAGGTTATTGTCCTGCTGAAAGGGGAATTTGTCTACCAGTGTCTGTTGGAAAGCAGACTGAACCAGGTTTTCTTCTAGGATTTTGCCTGTGCTTAGCTCCATTCCGTTTCTTTTTATCCTAAAAAACTCCCTAGTCCTTGCCGATGACAACCATACCCATAACATGATGCAGCCACCACCATGCTTGAAAATATGAAGAGTGGTACTCAGTAATGTGTTGTGTTGGATTTTGCCCAAACATAACGCTTTGTAATCAGAACTTAAAGTTATTTTCATTGCCACATTTTTTGCAAACAGGATGCATGATGCATGTTTTGGAACATTTTAATTGTGTACAGTCGTCCTTCTTCTTTTCACTCTGTCAATTAGGTTAGTATTATGGAGTAACTACAATGTTGTTGATCCATCCTCAGTTTTCTCCTTTCACAGCCATTAAACTCTGTAACTGTTTTAAAGTCACCATTCACCACCTCATGGTGAAATCCCTGAGCAGTTTCCTTCCTCTCAGGCAACTGAGTTAGGAAGGATGTCTGTATCTTTGTAGTGACTGGGTGTATTGATGCACCATCCAAAGTGTAATTCACACCTCCTCCTCCATACTTCACAGTGGGAACCACACATGCAGAGATCATCTGTTCACCTACATGTACTCTGCGTCTCACAAAGACTCGGCGGTTGGAACCAAAAATCTCAAATTTGGACTCATCAGACCAAAGGACACATTTCCACCGGTCTAATGTCCATTGCTCGTGTTTCTTGGCCCAAGCAAGTCTCTTCTTCTTATTGGTGTCCTTTAGTAGTGATTTCTTTGCAATTAGAACATGAAGGCCTGATTCACGCAGTACCCTCTGAACAGTTGATGTTGAGATGTGTCTGTTACTTGAACTCTGTGAAGCATTTATTTGGGCTGCAATTTCTGAGCTAACTCTAGTGAATTTATCCTCTGCAGCAGCGGTAACTCTGGGTCTTCCTTTCCTGTGGCGGTCCTCATGAGAGCCAGTTTCATCATAGCGCTTCATGGTTTTTGCGACTGCACTTGAAGAAACTTTAAAAGTTCTTGAAATTTTCCGGATTGACTGACCTGGATGCCTTAAAGTAATGATGGACTGTCATTTCTCTTTGCTTATTTGAGCTGTTCTTGCCATAATATGGACTTGGTCTTTTACCAAATAGGGAAATCTTCTGTATACCCCCCCTACTTTGTCACAACACAACTGATTGACACATTAAGAAGAAAATCAATTCCACAAATTAACTTTTAACAATGCACACCTGTTAATTGAAATACATTCCAGGTGACTACCTCATGAATCTGGTTGAGGGAATGCCAAGACTGTGCAAAGCAGTCAAGGCAAATGGTGGATACTTTGACAAATCTCAAATATAAAATCTACTTTGATTTGCTTAACAATTTTTTTCCATATGTGTTATTTCATATATTCAACCCTTGAATGAGTAGATGTGTCCAAACGTTTGACTGGTATTGTATGTCTGAAATTTCAAAGTGAATATTACGAACTTCAGAAGCTTTATTAATACGTCTCAAATACACTTTGAAATGTTCTGCATTGCAGGAAAGTTCTCCTGCAACAGTGAGATCAAATGAAGATCCTACATCTGTAGGTATGTAGGTATGTAGGTAGGTACAGTTGAAGTCGGAAGTTTACATACACTTAGATTGAAATCATTAAAACTCATTTTTCAACCACTCCACAGATTTCATGTTAACAAACTATAGTTTTGGCAAGTCGGTTAGGACATCTACTTTGTGCATGACACAAGTAATTCTTCCAACAATTGTTAACAGACAGATTATTTCACTTATAATTCACTATATCACAAATCCAGTGGGTCAGAAGTTTACATACACTAATTTCACTGTGCCTTTAAACAGCTTGGAAAATTCCAGAAAATGATGTAATGGCTTTAGAAGCGTCTGATAGGCTAATTGACACAATTTGAGTCAATTGGAGGTGTACCAGTGGATGTACTTCAAGGCCTACCTTCAAACTCAGTGCCTCTTTGCTCGACATCATGGGAGAATCAAAAGAAATCAGCCAAGACCTCAGAAAAAAAATTGTAGACCGCCACAAGTCTGGTTCATCCTTGGGAGCAATTTCCAAACGCCTTAAGGTACCACGTTCATCTGTACAAACAATAGTATGCAAGTATAAACACCATGGGACCACGCAGCCGTCATACCGCTCAGGAAGGAGACGAGTTCTGTCTCCTAGGTACAAATGTATCTATATCCACAGTAAAACGAGTCCTATATCGACATAACCTGAAAGGCTGCTCAGCAAGGAAGAAGCCACTGCTCCAAAACCGCCATAAAAAAGACAGACTACGGTTTGCAACTGCATATGGGGACAAAGATCGTACTTTTTGGAGAAATGTCCTCTGGTCTGATGAAACAAAAATATAACTATTTGACCATAATGACCATCGTTATGTTTGGAGGAAAAAGGAGGAGGCTTGCAAGCCGAAGAACACCATCCCAACCGTGAAGCACGGGGGTGGCAGCATCATGTTGTGGGGGTGCTTTGCTGCAGGAGGGACTGGTGCACTTCACAAAATAGATGGCATCATGAGGAAGAAAAATAATGTATTGAAGCAACATCTCAAGACATCAGTCAGGAAGTTAAAACTTTGTTGTAAATGGGTCTTCCAAATGGACAATGACCCCAAGCATACTTCCAAAGTTGTGGCAAAATGGCTTAAGGACAACAAAGTCAAGTTATTGGAGTGGCCATCACAAAGCCCTGACCTCAATCCTATAGAACATTTGTGGGAAGAACTGAAAAAGCGTGTGCGAGCAAGGAGGCCTACAAACCTGACTCAGTTACACCAGTTCTGTCAGGAGGAATGGGCCAAAATTCACCCAACTTATTGTGGGAAGCTTGTGGAAGGCTACCGGAAACGTTTGACCCAAGTTAAACAATTTAAAGGCAATGCTACCAAATACTAATTGAGTGTATGTAAACTTCTGACCCACTGGGAATGTGATGAAAGAAATCAAATCTGAAATAAATCATTCTCTCTACTATTATTCTGACAATCTATCACATTCATAAAATAAAGTGATGATCCTAACTGACCTAAGACAGGGAATTTTTACTAGAATTAAATGTCAGGAATTGTGAAAAACTGAGTTTCAATGTATTTGGCTAAGGTGTACGTAAACGTCAACTGTATGTATTAATCTCCATAAAACCATGCCATCTGTTCCATGCTCTGCCTATCAATAATCCTGCCATATGATAATTGGCCCCCAACAGGGACAAGAGGCAGACCCCAGGTTCTACCATAACAGCTTGTATCTCAGCTCCACTGTGGATAAGCTGAGACCATCAGTCAAAGGGACAGGCTAGCTGTATCAGTAACTACATGGCTACTGAGGAGAGGAGGGGTGCTCTACACAATACCAATACTAATAGAACAGCACAAGAGTTGCTGGAAAGTGTCTATCTAAGTGTATCTGCAATCATGCCTGTCTTTGTCTGAGTATGGCATGAGCATGTGTTTAACTCAACTGGTTTGCTGGCTGCTACTGTGATGAGATGGACTACAGATACCTTGCTCTCTGGTAATAACATGATCATGGTATAACTGCCATAACTGGTCTGTGTGTCCTGCAGTGTGCCAGCCTGCCAGGGTTACATTAATTACTGTGGTGCCCCAGAATGCCAGTCTACTGTGGCCTGCTGGCAGCTCCACTGGGCCAGGGGCTCTGCCACTGTTCTACTAACTACACTCCCAGCCACAACCTCACAGGAGGGGGAGGAGAGCCTCCATGGACAACCTAAACCCAGTACAGACACAGTCAATTACAGTAGCTACTAGAGCAACAGACACAGTCAATTACAGTAGATACTAGAGCAACAGACACAGTCAATTACAGTAGCTACTAGAGCAACAGACACAGTCAATTACAGTAGATACTAGAGCAACAGACACAGTCAATGACAGTAGATACTAGAGCAACAGACACAGTCAATTACAGCTACTAGAGCAACAGACACAGTCAATTACAGTATATACTAGAGCAACAGACACAGTCAATTACAGTAGATACTAGAGCAACAGACACAGTCAATTACAGTAGCTACTAGAGCAACAGACACAGTCAATTACAGTAGATACTAGAGCAACAGACACAGTCAATTACAGTAGATACTAGAGCAACAGACACAGTCAATTACAGTAGATACTAGAGCAACAGACACAGTCAATTACAGTAGATACTAGAGCAACAGACACAGTCAATTACAGTAGATACTAGAGCAACAGACACAGTCAATTACAGTAGATACTAGAGCAACCGACACAGTCAAATACAGTAGATACTAGAGCAACAGACACAGTCAATTACAGTAGATACTAGAGCAACAGACACAGTCAATTACAGTAGATACTAGAGCAACAGACACAGTCAGTATTTGCATCAATACTAGCAGTGCCATAAAAGGCAAACCAGTACAAAGCCAAGTTGTGAGTACAATCAGCTGTATAGATCTACAGAGAGAGACAGTAATGCTGAAGCTAGATGTACTGGACTGAGGAACCATTGGTGTTGTGTATGTTTTGTATACAGGGTGGGTGTGAAGTGAGCGCCAGGCTGACAGTGGCCGTGTAGGCCAGGGTACTATTGTGCCGCCTGCTGCCATACAAAGGCACACAGATGGAGCGCACCAATCCCGGCGCCGTGTGCTGCTCAAGCTGTGAACACGGATATTTCAGACAGCACCACACAGCCTGCCTCCGTCACTCTGCCAGTAAACAATGGCATCACTGATTCCTCAGAGAGCGGGTGCTGTTACATATTCTACCCACTAGGGTACTGTGTTGCGGACTGCCATAAGATATGGAATGTTCTCCCAAGGTTGTGTACCTTGAGCTGCGTTCACACAGGCAGCCCAAATCTAATCTTTTTTTCACTAATAGTTTTTTTTAACCAGATTAGCTCTGTAAAAGATCTGACGGGATTGGTCAAATTCATTATTTCATGTATTTATTATTGTGTATATTTTTTATTTAACCTTTATTTAACCTTTATTTAACTAAGCAAGTCAGTTAAGAACACATTCTTATTTACAATGATGGCCTACACCGGCAAAACTCGGACGACGCTGGGCCAATTGTGTGGCACCCTATGGGACTCCCAATCACATCCAGACGTGATACAGCCTGGATTTGAACCAGGCACTGTAGTGACACATCTTGCACTGAGATGCAGTGCCTTAGACCACTGTGCCACTCGGGAGCCCAAACCAATTAATTAAATATCAGAATTGGGCAGCCATAACGACCTCTCTGTAGATATGGCCAAACAATTACTGCTGTCTCCTTTTATTAATCACACCAGTCTATCAAGATAAATCATTGTTAATGAATTTCTCATTTGGGATTGAGAGGAGGCAGGACTTGGGGACAGTCATTAATTGTAGTGAGAGGAGGCAGGACTTGGGGACAGTCATTCATTGTAGTGAGAGGAGGCAGGACTTGGGGACAGTCATTCATTGTAGTGAGAGGAGGCAGGACTTGGGGACAGTCATTCATTGTAGTGAGAGGAGGCAGGACTTGGGGACAGTCATTCATTGTAGTGAGAGGAGGCAGGACTTGGGGACAGTCATTAATTGTAGTGAGAGGAGGCAGGACTTGGGGACAGTCATTCATTGTAGTGAGAGGAGGCAGGACTTGGGGACAGTCATTAATTGTAGTGAGAGGAGGCACAGTAGACTATGCCACCACTGCCATGGAGACAACCAGCGTTGCTGTGGAGACTGTCCACGTGAACATGTGTAATTGTTATGGGATGGGGGAAGGGGTTTCACAAGAGACAAGACCCTTCCTCAAGAGTCTCAAGAGCTGGATCCTAGTTGTGGCTGAAAGGCTGGGCCACAGGGCTGGGCTCACAGCCTCAGAGCTCTCTGCTTGGAGGACCGACTGCAGCAGCAGATAAAGACAGGGTCCAGGGCGACTGGGACTGGGAGAAGGCCCTGGCATTACCTCTCCCCCAGGGTATTGACTACGATGTTGGGGAGCAGCTCCAAGCTCCACCGTGGGGGCTAATGTCAAAGCAGAAGAGCAGCTCTGAGCTCCACCGTGGAGACCAACAACAAAGCAGAAGAGCAGCTCTGAGCTCCACCGTGGAGACCAACAACAAAGCAGAAGAGCAGCTCTGAGCTCCACCGTGGAGACCAACGACAAAGCAGAAGAGCAGCTCTGAGCTCCACTGTGGGGACTAAACAACTACTACCAAGGAGCAGCCCATTGTCTAAATATATCAACCTGTTTGTATACGTCAACAGTGTTATATCTGGTATTTCAAACATAAAAATAGCAAACAGGGAAACAAAGGGCTGTGACGTCCATTCAATATCCAACATGAGCTCAGTATTGTCTAAACCGTATGCCAGTTTCCTTCCTCATTAGACCACTGTACTGTAGCATCTAGGCCTTACATCTCACTTAAAGCACACAGAAAATAAGCAGAGTAGCAGACTAGATCTATTCTGCCTAGCAGATTTGGGTAAGTCTTAGTCTGAGGATCTGAGTCTGGCAGAGTAATTATGGGGTGTTCTGTCTCAGAGGAGAGGGGGAACAGACATCAACAGTCTTAGACGTCAATGGAGACTAATTATAAGAACACATGGTGTCATCCAAAGACTAAAAGAAGAGTTGTTCTGCCAAACTTTCTGTCTGACTGACTACTCGACTGAGATAAAACCACTATTGAGACTTTGAATTCTTTCCAGCCACTATTAATATTCATCCACATGCTTCAAAATGTAGGATGTGACGCTGATCAGGAAGACAGAGGATATTCAGTTCCACAGCCGGTTTCTCCATCTTCCTTATCAAATTGCACTTCCACCCTCACTCACACCCACAAATAACCAAGAGAAACGTCATTCAAAATAACTGCATAGAACAAAAGTATTCCGAAATGGCAATCATTGATTCCATCAATGTGAATCATGAATTCATATACCTGCATTCTCGTCAATGCACGGAATTTGCCTTCCAGTCTAAGCTGCCTAACGTAGTGGTGCATGCCGTCAGATTCCTTCCAGTCTAAGCTGCCTAACGTAGTGGTGCATGCCGTCAGATTCCTTCCAGTCTAAGCTGCCTAACGTAGTGGTGCATGCCGTCAGATTCCTTCCAGTCTAAGCTGCCTAACGTAGTGGTGCATGCCGTCAGATTCCTTCCAGTCTAAGCTGCCTAACGTAGTGGTGCATGCCGTCAGATTCCTTCCAGTCTAAGCTGCCTGAAGTAGTGGTGCATGCCGTCAGGTTCCAATACACACAGTTATGCACACAGTCTTAGTAATACACAAAGAGTTATGCACACAATCTTAGTAATACACAAAGAGTTATGCACACAGTCTTAGTAATACACAAAGAGTTATGCACACAGTCTTAGTAATACACACAGAGTTATGCACACAGTCTTAGTAATACACACACACAGTTCCTTGTAATGACGTGGATAAATCTCAATCAGAGGCACCAAACGGTGTGTGAAATAGCACAGCTCCGAGACGGGTCTGACCTGAATGACTAATAGGAGTGACACACACACACACACATACACACACATACACACACACATACACACACCCACCGAGTGGCACTCTTACTCATTTGTATGACACACACCGAGTTGAACGAAGAACCACGGGCCACGGCAGCTTTACTCTCCTTCCTCTAAAGATGTCTCCCTAGGGTGGCAGAGCGTTGGTAACAAAAAGGTCGCTGGTTCGAATCCCTGAGCCGACAAGGTGAAAAACCTGTTGATGTGTCCTTGAGCAAGGCACTTAACCGTAATTTGCTCCAGGGGCTGACCCTGTATGTAGGCTGTCATTGTAAATAAGAATTTGTTCTGACTTGCCTAGTTAAATAAAATAAAAAATACATTTCACTGGCAGGCCCAGATAAGGGATACTCATCTTAAAAGCTACAGTACAAGAGCCCTGGTAGACATCGCACTCATTCTCCACAACCCACCACCAATAAAACCTGATGAACAATGTCTGACATGGCCCCTCTGTCTCACTATGATGTGTTAGTGGGAAAAGAGGACACGTTTATTTAACGTTCAATATCAGTGATGAATCATTCATGAGATGATGTCATTGGACGAAGGATTATCATGTCGATGTACAAAATGAGTCAAGTCTATTTCCTTTTTTCCTCTGTTGACAGAAATTGAAAATGAAACCTGCGGTGCGGTGTGTGTGACTCAACTCTGCAGACGCCCGTCTGGTCCCTGGCTGCATTCCCCCAGGGGGTTGTGGGTAAATGGCTAAACTATAATCAAGGTGAGGGATGTGGTGAGCAGGAAGGCGTGTAAAAGCCTTGATGATTGACAGCTCAGTGACGAGCATAAATAACAGATGAAAAAGCAGCGGACACATGACTGCCTGTATGGCAATATCACAGGAGAGAGCAGATCTTATTGCATAAAGACAGTACGAGGCTGAGAGGTCCATAGAATTAGAAGGATTGCGGTAAGAACTATTAACTGTAATTCTATTCGTCTTACAGATACAGTAGCCATAGGGTCACAAAAAAAATGTTTGTGCTATGTAGCGCCGACCAAGATGGCTGCTTCGCGACTAGCTCCTAAAAAAATCTGCAGTATTTTGTTTGTTTATGTACTTTTTTTCACGTTATTAGCTCAGAATTGTTTTGTGCCATTACATACAGCCGGGAAGAACTACTGCTTATTAGAGCTGCGGTAACTCACCTGAACCAGCAGCATTACAATCAGGATTATGACTTTCCTGGAGCAGAACCTTTGTTCGCGCTCCACAGGGCAATTGAACTTATCCCAGATGCCGACCCAAAACAACAACAACGCCGGCGGCGGCGGAGAAGAGGTACTTGGGGCGGCCTCCCGCTAATGTCCAATCTCTGGATAATAAGGTTGATGAGCTCAGGGCGAGAGTCGCTTTTCAGCGAGACACCAGGGACTGAAATGCTTAAAAAAAAACATGGCTTTCTGGAAATGTTCTGTCTGACTCCGTAAAGCCAGTTGGGTTTTCAGTACATCGCGCCGACAGGAATTAACATCTCTCCAGGAAGCAGAAGGGTGGAGGTATATGTTTTATGATTAACGATTTATGGTGTAAATGTGATAACATACAGGAACTCAAGTCCTTCTATTCACCTTCAAATGCCAAAGGCACCACGGTGTGCCAGAGAGCGCTACAGGAGGTCCTTCCTGCCGGCGGCTATTAGACTATATAATGCCTCACCGGGGTGCCGTGCCGTCGGCAACATAGATCTGGAACTGTTGGGGTGTTAGGACCTAGTTTAACAATTATGCATCCATCCGTGAGTAACTCTGGTCCGTCATCACTCATTCACTCAGGACCTATTTATTCATGCAGGTCTGTATATACATAACATGTACAGTTGTTATATCATATCACGTGCAATATTGCTAGTAATTCTTGGGCCTAACTTACGTAGGCATTCACTCAGGAATGCATATTAGTATCCTGTCAGTTGCACCTTTTGTCATTGCTTTTAGTATATCAAATGTGCAATACGTGCAGTTGTCTGTAATTAAACCCTGCGCACTAAGGACTGTATTTTAAGGGAATTACTATTATTACCCCAAATTATATCATACACACTATTAAAGTATCTCTTCCTGTACAGTTTGTGTAACCATGCAAGTATTCACTTATCTGTAAATATAACTGTATACCTACCTGTACAGCTAATTTAACCATGCAAAATTGTCACTTACCTGTTCATTTAGCCAGTCTGTCTATTAAGTAAACTATTATTACCCTCGCTTATATCATACCCATTTTTAGCTACTGAAGTATTTCTCTGCCATTGACCTGTATAGTATAGTTAACCATCCAACATCCACCAATGTATAGTGTACATATTCAGCCAACCACCCACACTATGCAATGTCTTTTTATAGTTTTTTTTTTTTGCACTCTATCTATCTATCTATCTATCTATCTATCTATCTATCTATCTATCCATCTATCCATCTATCCATCTATCCATCTATCCATCCAACCGTTCTACCTCCTGAGGGAATTCTCGGCCATCATTGCCACAGCCGTATGTTCCGGGTAGCTTCCGATAATAATGTAAACTAATTCACGAACACTGTGACCGCATTTATAAGGAAATGTATAGGAGACGTATAGTACCCACTGTCTATTAAAACATACACCAATCAGAAACCTTGGATAGATGGTAGCATTCATGCAAAACTTAAAGCGTGAACCACCGCCTTCAACCACGGCAAAGTGACTGGGAATATGGAAGAATATAAACAGTGTAGTTATTCACTCTGCAAGGCGATCATACAAGCTAAACGTCAGTATAGAGATAAAGTGGAGTCTCAATTCAACGACTCAGACACCAGACGCATGTGGCAGGGATTACAGACAATCACAGATTATAAAAGGAAAAACAACCACGTTGCCGAGACCGACGCTAACAACGCGGCCGGTATCAAGGACTGTGGACTCTCCTTCTCTGTGGCCGAAGTGAGGAAAACATATAAATGTGTTAAACCTCGCAAGGCTGCCGGCCCAGACGGCATCCCTAGCCGAGTCCTCAGAGCATGCGTAGACCAGCTGCCATATTTACAAGTATATTCAATCTCTCCCTATCCCTGTCTGCTGTCCCCACATGCTTCAAGATGTCCACCATTGTTCCTGTACTCAAGAAGGCAAAGGTAACTGAACTAAATGACTATCGCCCCGTAGCATCACCTCTGTCATCATGAAGTGGTTTGAGAGACTAGTCAAGGATCATATCACCTCTACCTTACCTGTCACCCTAAACCTACTTCAATTTGCTTACCGCCCCAATAGATCCACAGATGATGCAATCGCCACCACTCTGCACACTGCCCTATCCCATCTGGACAAGAGGAATACCTCTTTTTATTGACTGCAGCTCAGCATTCAACACCATAGTACCCTCCAAGCTCATCATTAAGCTTGAGGCCCTGGGTCTGAGCCCAGTCCTGTGCAACTTGGTCCTGGACTTCCTGACGGGCCGCCCCCAGGTGGTGAAGGTAGGGAACAACACTTCCACTTCGCTAATCCTCAACACTGGGGCCCCACAAGGGTGCGTACTCAGCCCTCTCCTGTACTTCCTGTTCACCCATGACTGCATGGCCATGCATGCCTCCAACTCAATCATCAAGTTTGCAGACGACACAACAGTAGTAGGCTTGATTACCAACAATGATGAGACAGCCTACAGGGAGGAGGTGAGGGCCCTGGGAGTGTGGTGCCAGGAAAACAATCTCTCACTCAATGTCAAAAAAACAAAACAAAGGAGATGATCGTGGACTTCAGGAAACAGCAGAAGGTGCACCCCCCTATCCACATCGATGGGACCACAGTGGAGAAGGTGGAAAACTGAAATGGTCCACCCACACAGACAGTGTGGTGAAGAAGGCGCAACAGAGCCTCTTCAACCTCAGGAGGCTAAAGAAATGTGGCTTATCACCTAAAACCCTCACAAACTTTTACAGATGCAAAAGCATCCTGTCGGGCTTTATCACCGCCTGGTACGGCAACTGCACCACCCACAACTGCAAAGCTCTCCAGAGGGTGGTGCGGTCTGACAAACACATTACCGGGGGCAAACTACACGCCCTCCAGGACACCTACAGCACCCGATGTCACAGGAAGGCCAAAAAGATCATCAAGGACATCAACCACCCGAGCCACTGCCTGTTCAACCCGCTATCATCCAGATGGTGAGTTCAGTACAGATGCATCAAAGCTGGGACAGAGAGACTGAAAAACAGCTTCTACCTCAAGGGCATCAGACAGCTCAACAGCCATCACTAGCACATTAGAGGCTGCTGCCTAGAGGCACAGACTAGAAATCACTGGTCACTTTAAGGTATGGAGCACTAGTCACTTTAATAATGTTTATAATATTTACAAATCTGGCACCACTCATCCCATATGTATATACTGTATTCTATACTATCCT